>JAVIWB010001844.1:0-260488 GCA_031893035.1 Dermolepida albohirtum | reverse complement strand
ATAAGATTCTGCATGACCATTTAGCTGTTAAGAAACTATGTTCACGTTGTGTACCACATAATTTGACAACCGCTCAAAAAGGACTCGAGTCGGTTGGTGCCAAGAAATGCACAAAAACACAATGGCGGTGCTTCAAAGAACATTTATAAAGTCGTCACAGGTGATGAATTGAATCTATACGTATGAGCCCGATAGTAAACAGCAGTCGACTGTGTGGGTATTCCAAGATGAGCCGAAACCAACAAAGTTGTTCGCGCTCGAAACACATTAAAACAAATGGTCGTCTGTTTTTTCGGAAAAACCGGACACGTTGTAGAACAGTCAATTCCGACTGATACACAACTATTTGTTTGCCAAAAGTTTTTGAAGAAATAAGGAAAACAAACCGAAAACGACAGATCATTCTCCATCCAAATGAAGTGAAAGCTCACATGACAATGTGAGCTTTCACAGGTCGGTTCAAACAATTGAATATTTGACCGGCCAAAACATTGAATTGATGAACCATCCGCCGTGCAGCCCTGATCTAGCACCCCGTGATTTCTTTTTATTCCCACACGTGAATAAATAAGATAGATATAAATAAATTAAACTTCTTGGTCAACAGTTTTCTACGCCGGAAGAGGCAGTTGAGGCATTCAAAACTCGTATTTTGGAGATACCGCCTTCACAGTGTCAGCAATGCTTTTCGGATTGGTTTAAACGAATGCAAAAGTGCATTGATTTTCAAGGAGAATATATATAATAAAAGCTTTTCCGATAATAAAAAAAAACATTTTTGTTTGCTATTCCCGAAATATAAACGGATACTCTCGTATTAGAAAGATTTAATTAATAATCAGCTTGTCTGAAATATTTGAATACATGATAAATACGAAAAATTTCCTAGAAAAATATTAACCGTAATCTACATTTACTCTATTACGCAGTTTTTTCACTGTATATTTACCTTATGCCGTGCATAAGTCAGCAGTACATATATTATTTACATTAACTATGCATTTATTTATATATGGATATGTAGTTCAATTTAATTTCAAATGTCATTTTAATCATTAAAGAGATCGATCAAAACATGCCAATAGAAATTTTAATGAATACCACATTTGTATAAAACAAAAAGATATGTAAAAACAAATCTAAAATGCATATTACATGTATCCTTATTTGGTAATTGTTGTATCAGCTTAAGTAGAATTACTAATACAGTATTTGTATGGACATGTGGTCGTCTATTTGTAAAAGAAGTATTTGTGATTGGAGAATTGATAATAATTATCTAAGTTATGCTAAATTTTTTATTGCGTAATTCTATTTTTTACTTAATAGTTACTACCTACGTTATGTACCTGAAATAATTATCTCATTTGCATTAAATACGTACATATCCACGTTTCCATTTATCCATTCGCAAAATATCAAGTAAGTAGTATAAACATTTATTTGAAAACGATAGAAAATTGTTTCAAAATCAATAATTCTAGATATATGTTAAACCTTAAGAAATAAGCAAAGAATTATGTAATTTACGTTCAAATAAACTTGGCGTCAAATTGGCCGTGAATCTACAATTATAAGTCGCGTATTGATAATTGACGGATTATCCTGTTTTAAACAACGCCTATCCTGATTTAATACGTATTGAAGCATTGTTAAATAACATTTAATTGAGATATAACCCATAAATCCAATGGCATTGAGAATATCTTCTTATATTCACTATACGTCAGTTTAAATAGTTCGGAAATTTAAATGAATTGCATAAACATCACGCGAATAGTTTACGTTACATGTATTTTAGGTACTGTATCCAATATTAATATTGTGCTGATATCACGTCGTATCGAAAACGGTTTTTATAACAGAGGAAAATGTGTAGATATATTGCTTTCGTTCATACGAACGTGAAAATGAGCCAACCCAGTTTCGAATGAATATTTGAAATACATTAATAAAACTACATCAATGATCATTAGTAAAAAATTTAATCACGCAGATAAGATTATTCTTCTTCTTAAAGCATCGGACGATAGTGATGATGAATGATAATCAAAGAGGCGTTTTGAAACAGGTGTTTTAAGGAGGAATTTCAGACGAGCTGAATTAAAATTGTGTGAAGCATATGTACATCTTGTGTATAATACGAATTTTTGTCCATGAATAATATATTCTGATTAAGTATTGAATATGATATACAAAGATCTAGATTTTTAGAAAAAGTAAAATATGCCAGAACTCATAGTGGGTTTACAATAGTTGGGTATGCATGAAGACATGAGAGTTTAGTCTACCCTGAAAGTCAGTGGCGGCTCGTGAGTATTTGACATGGTGAGGCAGATAGAATAATAAATATTCAAAATTGTTTACAATTGATTAATAAACTCTATATACCTACTACATATAAAAACAGTTTATATATATTTATATATATATAGGGCTTCCAGTACAAACAGGGCTGCCAGACGTGAACTGAGCCCTATATCGCGCCCCATTCGATTTTTAAGGGAAAACGAAGTTTCAAAGCAAACCCTTGTGAAACGAAAATAAATATTCTAAAAAATCAAACAAATTCTAAAAACATTAATCGAAAATAAGAACTCAATCTTCTAGGATTTAAAAATAAAAAATAAATACATTCCTATTATAATATAAAATTTAATAATATAACAAATATATACATATATATGTATATATATAAATCAACAACAATCCAATAACAAAATTTCAAAATTACATGCAAAATGAAAATATTTTAAAATACAGAGAATTTCCTTTATTGGCATTGCACGTAGAATTACATTTAATAGATTTTACTTCTTGTACAGCAAAGGTATCCTCCGGTTTTTTGTGTTAGCAAAATAATCAATTACATCATTATAAAATCGTTCATCCCTCGTCATCGTTTTAACCAATTCCTTTTCGATTGCAATTAGTGCACAGTTACTAAGTCTTTGTTGTCCAATTGTATTTCTAACATACGATTTTATACGTTTCAATGTGGAAAAACTTCGCTCAACGGACGCGGAAGTTACCGATATGGTAACTACTATACTTAGCAATTTAAAAAGTTCTGACATACAGATGGCTAACTTTTGTTCGTGCATAAATCTTAACATTCCACATGGTGTTTTAGAATTACCAAGGAGTTGCATGTCACTATAAATAACAGCTAATTCATTTTTTAATTGAATTTGATCAAAAAATTTATATTTTTCAACAAATTATTTAAGAGCCTCTGAGGAAATGCCTTCGAATATTCTTCAAATTTACTTTCTGTTAATAAATCAAAAAAAGCAAGTTTTTCTAAATCAATAAATCTAATTTCAATTTGACTAATAAACGTATCTAGAATTTCGAAAAATAATTTTCTATAATTTTGTTTAGTATCTGGAACGTCATCAATTCTACGCCTTTTATGTGCAACAGATTCGTCTGACATCGAATTTTCATATACAGTACTGAAATATGTATCACACTCCCTAAATTCTCTAAACTTATCAAGCAAAAAACGTAATTATTATTATTATTATTGAAATTTCTGTTAGACTTACCGTGTATTGTAAGAGATTTTGATAAACCAGGGTTTGGTCTTGGAAGGTTTTTGACATATAATTGATCTTCTACCGATAGAACAACGAACGTATGTCTTATTAAAAAATCTACAATGTCTTGTGTATTTCTTACATTTTCTAAATCCATATTCACAATTTTTAAATCACTGAAAATATCACTAAACAAATATTAAAATATTTAACCTAACTTTGTTATTCCCCCAACTGCTGTAATTTGCGATTCGGGCCGAGAATGTCAGCCTCGAGTATATTCGGTAGTTCGGCGATTGTGATTCGATGAGAGGCTCAGTTCAAATTGGCTTCAGGCTAAATAATACATACATACATTGATATCTAAACAATATCTACTTGAAACAATAAAAATACTCCTGTTAAAACTTAAAACATATTATTTGCGTGGAGGAAATATTGAGAAACTGTACAAGAAGAATGTAAACCTTTAGACATCTTTATATCATTAAATAAATACTTAATTTATCCTATTAATAATGCTTTCTATATTATTAAAAAATTCAAAAATCTCACAATAAAGTTAGAAAAATCTATTAACTGTTTGAATATTTTTTCTTCTTTGTTATCTTAAATATGTAGCTAATACTTTACTGTAATTTCCATAGAAATTGAGAATTTTTTTGACTGCTGTAGTGCGTTATAAATTTTCAATGAGAGGCAATGAGTGGCCGGGCCTCAAATATTCGTGTTTAGTAGGGATATACATAGATCAAGCATGAAGTTGGTCGGGGCAAGTATACGCGCTCGTACATTCGCACGGAATTAAAATGAAATGATAAATTTGTACTTTGCTTGTAATGCCGGTTTATTTAAAACTATTTTCTTATTGTTTATAAGATAAATTCTGAATAAAAGATGATAATTAATTTATAAAGAATTTTAAAAGTATACATATTATTCTTGTTATAATTCCAAGATTTAGATGGTGAGGCACTGCCTCACCTGCCTCACCTGACCAGCCGCCACTGCTGAAAGTGTTCGTTAACAAACGAAAATAATCCGATTCGATTAGCCATGCTTTTCTATCGTATACATCATCTTTCTTGAGTTATCTAATGGATTGTCTTCTCTATGTCCTGTGTTCGCAACTTTCTTAGTCTACCTCTATCTCATCCTTCCCACGTTACGTATTGTAGCATTAAGCCATGTTGTCAGGGATCCCAAAAAATCTCAAATGTAAAAAACTATGTTATTTTTTCCGCCCTTTAAAAAAATTCACAACATGTTAACTTTTCTCCTTCTATCTTGTCTAATGTCTCTTTCTGCTTTGAGTCTGTTTTTATTACTTCATTAAAAATGTTTTATAAGTCAGATATTTTACTGCTTCTTTTGTAGCTAGATACCCAACCTATTTTTACAAAGTTATTTTCAATCTCCATTTTTCATATTATTCTTTTAGTCTTCAGCCATATAAAGGGCTACGCCGTTCTTTGTTACAATAACAACAATTTTATTTTATCATATATTTATAATATATAATAAAATAATAATATATATTATTATATATTTATAATAAATTATAATACATAAGTATATGGCCCGATACCAATTCATATAAAAACAATTTATCACTTATGTTGTAGTTTTAGAAATACCATATTTATTAAATAATGATATAGATAATTCGTACCCTTTAATAAATACAACATAAGTCAACAATAACAATATTTTCACTATTGAGTCCGAATTACTTTTTTTTAGGAACACAACAAAACTTTTCACCAGATATAATATTAAGTATATTAACAACCAATTCATACCCGATTGTCAGCAATCTACAAAATATGTTTAAATAGAGATAATATCGAGAATCAAATGATTTGCTATTGTCAAACGTGCATTTAGCAAAATTTTATTCTTCGTCATATTTATTACAACTGAATACAAGATTTTAAAAATGTAATTAAAAGAAATCATATTTACGTACATAAAACTAAATTAAGTAATTACTCTAAAATAATATACAAACGGAATACATGATCACTTACAGTTAATCTATCATTAAAATATCCTAATTAGGAATAAAATCCCAATAACAGCAATAAGAAGAAGTATTGTCAAAATATCCCTAGAATTGGAATTGGCACATTAAATATCTCTATTACCTACAATTATTAAGAGAAGATGAAAAAGAAACTTAATTTAATGAGAGGAAATGTTCGAGAGATGGCGACAAAATCTAAGTTTTAAAAAGAGTTGCTACTTTTGATTAATTCCGTGTATAACATAAACATAACTTGCTTAGGGACTTTTTGTTCCTGATTGTCATATGGCATCATTAAAAACAATTATACATTTTGCGAATTTTAAACAATTACTATTTTATGTATTTATAACTTCTAAAATGAAAGTCGCTAAAGTCTATTAAATCGTTCAATTTTGGATACCAAATAATTGTTTTATTATTTACATGATTAGTTTGTTTATGTGATATTTATTTTTTATATATGTATAATTTAGTAGGAAATCCCTAAATACATAATACCATTCCTGTTATAATATTATAAAGATAATAAATAGTTTTCTATGTACATTTTCATATAATGTAAAAGATATTTTATTTCAATTGTGTAAATGTTGGCTAACCTGTTTGTCGTTTCTTGAACATGAACGTTTATATACGTTTTCTAAGAAGTAAGCAATACTAAGATAATTTAATTATTTTTAACAATGGCCTATGTATCGAAGAAGGAACTTGAAGATTTGAAGCCCTCAATTGACAAAGCAGTATATAAGGTTCTCGGATTAAACGATTCATCGTTAGTAAATTGTAGTATTCATTGCTTGAATTCAGGTTATGACAAAAGGAAGACTGTTGACAAACTTTCATCGTATGTGGACAGCAAAAAGGCCGTACGAATAGCAGATAAAATATTCGATTTGGTAGAAGATTTTCGTACTCATAATAAGGCTAAGAAAAGATCACACGATGAGTCTAGAGATCATGATAGGGATAGAGATCGTGACTATAAGAGGTCCAAAAATTCAAGTTCGAGGCACTACGATTCCGAAAGAGACATTAAGCCTGAGTCTAATAAAGGTAAGGTATCGAATAATAAAATCAAAGAAATGATGGAAAATGCTCAGAAACAGATTGAGGAACGTAAAAAGAGTTTAGACACAATGCCTTCTTCAAAAAACAACGTGAATTTATCTTCAATTCCGAATATACCACCTCCAAGTATTTATGGTATCCCAATGGGTTTATTAAATCGGGGAGATGCTGATAAAGCTAGAAAAATAGCCCAGCTTCAAGCTCAGATTAAAAATAAGCTTTCAACCGGTATACTGGGGAATGTGGTCATACAAATGCCTGTAATGCCTGATAAACCTACTCCTTTAATATTAGATGAAGAAGGACGAACAGTAGATAAAACAGGAAAAGCTGTGCAGTTAACTCAAGTAGCTCCAACACTAAAAGCCAACATACGTGCAAAGAAACGTGAACAATTCAAAGCACAACTCCATGATAAGACCTCTGAGGAATCTGGTGAAAATAAATTTATTGACAATCGAATTAGTATAAAGCCAGCAATTAGAAACAAAAGAACTCTAAGATTTCATGAGCCTGGAAAATTTTTACAATTAGCAGAAAGGCTTCGAATGAAAGTAAGAATCAATTAAAATTGGTTCTATAGCACAGTTTGAATAATATAACTTTTTTTTATTAGTCACAATTGGAAAAACTACAAAATGAAATATCTCAGATAGCAAAAAAGACTGGAATATCATCAGCTACAAAATTGGCACTTATTGCAAAGTCTGAAGGTTTAATAGAGGATATTCCTCAGATGGAATGGTGGGATTCTGTTATTTTGGTGGATAATTTAGACACAATAGTTAATGGAAAAATTGCCATAAAAGATTCTGCAGTTAATAACTTAGTAGAACATCCTACACAAATGCGTTGTCCGTGTAAGTATATTTCAATTGTTTCACCAATTTTGTCACTGTGCAGTCAAGTTCTTGTAGTGAATTATTTATGATCTACTTTAATGGCATAATAAAGTTCAATTAATGAGAAGTACTATAAGTTCCTATAATATTACTGAAAATCTCAAGTAGATCACAACTGAAAAATATATATTGGGATCTAAAAAAGTAATATTCATACAAATACAAAATTTTAACAAAACCTGCTTGTTTTAATATTTACTATCAACAATATAGCAATATTATGACATATATTTTCATTTATCGGGTTACGCAACAACAATTTTACTGGAAATATGACACTATGGCATAGTTTCTTTATTCTGGATCTATTGCAATGTTTGATAATTTTTTGTATGGTAAATTGTTTTCTAAAAGTCATGGAAAAATGTTTTAGTTTTTTAGAGAAATAGTATCATCTACTAAATTGCATGAATTTATTGCTTCTTCTTACAATAATAGTCTCAATTTGAGAATATTGTTCCTAGGTTGCTTAATGTCATGCAATGTTAATATTTGCCCCAGACACACGAGAAATTACAGATAAATAAGAACTCATTACCAATTGTACCAAGTTCAAAGTCATTTATTATTTGTTTTTAATTGTTACAGTATATTTAATATTTTTGTAGATGATCCGCTTAAGCCAGTATATATGCCTGTTTTTCTGACGAAAAAAGAACGTAAAAAGTTACGTCGACAAAATCGACGAGAAATGTGGAAAGAAGAACAAGAAAAAATTCGATTGGGTTTAGAGGCACCACCCGAACCAAAACTGCGTATATCCAATTTAATGAGAGTTTTAGGAACGGAAGCTGTACAAGATCCAACTAAAATCGAGGCTCACGTTCGAGAACAGATGGCGAAAAGACAAAAAGCCCATGAAGAAGCCAATGCTGCCAGGCGATTGACAGCAGATCAGAAACGCGATAAGAAGATCAAGAAAATTAAAGAAGACACTTCATCGGGTGTTTATGTTAGCGTGTACCGAATAAGGGACTTGCACGAACTGGCTTCAAAAAAATTTAAAGTGGAGACGAATGCAAAACAATTATTTATGACTGGTTGTGTTGTATTATATCCTGATTGTTGTGTGGTAGTTGTTGAAGGTGGACCAAAACAGCAGAAAAAATATAAAAGGTAAGGTATAAGAAATGTATTTGGCTCTTGATTATAATCAATTATCCATATATTCATTTCACATTATAGATTTATGAAGTTTAAAATAATAGAAAAGATTAAACAGTGCAGTTACCATATTAAGAAATGTATTACTATATTAAAAAGTATATTTGACTATTGATTATAACCAATTATATATGTATTCGTTTAAAGTTATAGATTTATGAAGTTTGAACTAAAAGAAATTATTAAACAATGCAGCTA
The DNA here is from genome assembly GCA_031893035.1 of Dermolepida albohirtum. Taxonomy (NCBI): domain Eukaryota; kingdom Metazoa; phylum Arthropoda; class Insecta; order Coleoptera; family Scarabaeidae; genus Dermolepida; species Dermolepida albohirtum. The sequence continues at coordinate 251,585 of JAVIWB010001844.1, read as the reverse complement.
TCAGATTAAAGATAAGCTTAAGAAATCTTAAATTTTAACTATACTAGAAAGTCAGTCGATGGAGTTATTAATCTTTATCATATAAAAATATTTTGTAGGGTTTTTTATTAACAAGTAGTACATAAAACTGTTGTTAAACCATCATATCTATAAATTCCAAGTTTCCTATTTTCCTACATTTCTAATTAAATTTTTCATTTTATATTTGGCATGTAATTTCATTAAATCATGTTATATGAGTTAGCCAGTATGTAAAGTCACAACACATTATTCAATCTGGCATTACATCTGGGTGAATTATTTATTAATTTAACGCTCTTATGTAGGCCCTAATTTCGCCACCCTCTTATTATTGTCTGATTGCATCATGAGTGTTCTTTGTAGTGAAAATGACTAATTATATATCCATTCTTTCTCTCTGTGTGTATTATATATTGATCTATTTTATCTGTTTGCAGACAATAATTTTAAAAATGCTGAGGGGTCCTCTTCATGATTTAGAGCAGGAAATGTGACAGATCTTTTGTACGTCTCTAAGAACTCCATAATGAAACAATCCTGTAATAAATATTAGATTTTAAATTAAGCAATACTGTTGCTAAATTGGTTGTTGTTTAATATTATTTGCAGCTGTGAAATCATACATTGTACTATCGTTTCATAAGTTTTTGTGATGGACTTGAAGAGTTCCATGTCCGAGAGCATCAAAAAGAAACTAAGAAATTGTTTAAAGAGTTGTCAGATATTTTTAAACTGATCCTTACGTATCTGGGAGACTTACCGATAAGCTTCTTAGCATTCTATTGTTCGTTGTATCTTAAAAGATTAGAAAAAGTGAAGTTATTTGAGTACAATTTTTGCACCTCACATTTGTATTATGGTGTTTGGATATCCACCTTATTCTGCTGATTTACTTTCCTAACTGACTTATTCTTGAATTTTATGTTGGCTATCAGAACAGCGTGTTCTAGTTTTTCTCGGGATATCTAGAAGGTTGAAATAAGATTTTTATAAATTACTACAGTGGAGAACATTAAAAACTAACCAAAATTATTTTACAATAATTTTATCACTTGCAAAGGTACAAGTTTCCTTCTTGCCTTTTTCATTGTGCATAAGAAACGAATATTTTAGTATAATTTACATCAAATGAATATTAAATAATAAAAAGTTTTGTTCATTTATGTTTTTGATTGCATAATATTCACACAATTTATACCTACGGATATTATTATAACTTTATTGATGAAATTCGGCTTTTTAATATTTTATGACTATCTTTATGTTCAATAGCGTTGTTTATTTATTGCTTATCACATTCATGTCATTTTTTGTATCAACTGATCGGAAATGCTATACCGTTCTTCTTGTAATATACATGATTCGCCTAAATTTTTGGGGGTTCCTTCGATTGAGATAGTTTCAAAGACGGTGACATAATTGTTCGTAATACACCGCTTTCTCGTTTTCCATTTGAATAATTTTTTATTAATTTAAAAGCAAGTTTGGGATTATTATCTTAATGCAAGGTAAAATGATTAATTATTAAATAATGTGTTAAGTTGCCTTTAATTTTCACTACCATTTTTCACAGTTACGTGATTCCACAATTCATTCTTATACACTAAGGTCTGTTAGAACCTACAGAATTGAAATTGACAGCTCTGGAAACATTTTTGCATTTATCGTCGCATTGAACTGTTTATTGGCTCTTCAACAAAGATTAAAATAGGATTATCTAATATACTGACAATCTCACTTCTTAATGAAATTTGTGAATGTTACAATTTCTTATGAACACTAGTGCATATTATATGGTTATATATTCTTTCTTATCCCACAATTCTGTTAAATTAACTAATTATTTTGCTAATTAATCATACCTGACTTTCTTGCTATTACTGAAACTATAAAATTGAATAATAGGTAATTATTTTTATATTTTAATTACACACTAGCTATAAGATTATTTGAGATTCTTGGTTACTTTAAAATTATTTTAAAAAAAAATTGTTATTTGCTTCTTTCACTGGTTTTTGTATCCTTCTTACCATATTTATATAAAAATAAATTAGTAATTTAAGCAATAAAATTATTATATGACATATCGAATGTTTTTAGATTAATGTTACATCGAGTAAAATGGGAAGAGGATATGGTAAAAGATCCAGATGGCAATGAAGTTCCAAATAAATGCGTCTTGGTGTGGGAAGGTACAACTAAACAGCGGAGTTTTGGTGAACTAAAATTCAAAGTTGTTCCGACGGAAAAGATGGCCAGAGAACATTTCAAAAAACACAAGGTCGAACATTATTGGGATTTAGCTTACAGTGGAGCAGTACTCGAACCCGCTATAGAGTCATGAGAATTGCTTCTGTGTAAATCAACAGATTTACACTGACAAATATAGTTTTATGTATATACATGAATCATACTACACATTAAGTAATTTTAGTTTAGGACTAATATTAAAAAGAGTAAAGTGTTCTTATTAACTATCCTAGTTTTATTTAAAACTTTGTATTACTTCCAGGGACTATAGCTTTTTCTCATTGTTCGTTTTATGCAGATGAGTACAGGGGTTTGTATTTAATAGATTATTACTGTGTAATATTCCAATACTTTGTTCTTTGTTTTAATCAAAAATCTGTGAAATGCGAAAATATAAAAAAGAATTTACAAATATATATTTTTTAATAGTATGAGTATAGGCTATCATGGTCGTTGCCCATTATAAATATGACTAAGGATGTTGCATTGGCTTTCTGTTTATTTTCGACGCTGATCATATAGTCGGCTTCTTCGAAATTATTCTTTTCTTTTTTAATTGTTAGTAAGTTTATTCTAACTATAAATTTTATTACTTCGTGTTTGGTTTTTTCAATCATTTGAGAAAGTGCACTTAGTTTAAGGCTGTTATGGCGGCATGGAGGGGCTGCCTCTTTTTCAAGTTATTTATCGTTTTTCTGTTTACAATTGTAAATTCACAAAAAATACAAACATTTCAAATTAGCAAAATTATATAGTGCTTCTGCGCGTTTATGCTTACGTATGGTACAGATGACAAAATGTAGATAACAGTTTCATCAGTTTCATACTTCTTTAGAAAGTTTGTAAAAACTAATGATTTCTATTCCTTGTTATGTATCTCGTTATTTCACTTTAAGATATCTTTTATTGGTACGAATCAAATCTGTTCAATTTAGACGTCATGTAACTGACCTTAGAGTGAACTGAACCATTTTCTGGCGCTCTTAAATTGATGTATTCAAGAGGGTCAGTTATTCAATCTGAAATGATCGGCCAATAGAAATTCAAGAAATATTTTAAAACTAATTAGTGAGAATATAAGGTGGCATTAGTAAAAAGTTTGGTTAAGCTGCATATGCGTCGCTTGCATTAGTTGAAATTTGATTTTTTACATATTTCCTTTGAAATTAATTATAGCATTTTCGGAAAAATAAATTTTGTAAGTAGATAATGGTATTTTTTAGAAAGTATTTTGTTAATTATTTATTTATTCCAGATGAAACTACTGAGGAAGGAATTTCAAGTTCCGATGACAAAACTTCTTTAACTACCTCAGAAGAAGATTATTTAGTAATAATTCAGAGAATATTTTAGATTATCAAAAAAGTCATTTACTTAAGTAAAATAATCGATAATAGATATAAATTTGGAAAATATTATAAGTACCGAGGAATATGGTACTTAGCAAGTGGCATGACCTTTTGATAAATAAGAGATCGATTTAATGTTGCAGGATTCGCTAGATGGTTAATGTAGCATTAACCATCTAGCGAATCTCTGTTTTCATTTAATGTAATATTTTAACTCATCTGTGTACGATTGGCTAAACTAGCTATACACACTTTAAAATAGACTGGAGTGAATTAATACACAATTGTGTGATATAGATGTAAATAAAATTATCCCGTCCGACGGTAACCGAATTTGTACTTGGCACGCTATGTTCACTGGAAAAACTATTCATCTCTACTATACTACAACCAATTGAATTTGGCCAGTCAAGCAGCACGATCGTTTTAAAGGATACACTCCGAGAAAAAAATTTGAGGCGCTTAATTCACAAGTTTGACATGTGAATGTGAGGTTATGACTGCAGCCTATTAGTTTATACAACAAACACACAAACTAACCTATAAACTCAAACAACAAATAGATTAAAATAGATGATATTGTACTTGACTTTACTTCAGCTGAATATATAGGTTAAGGAGGTGAGAGGTAAAGAGTCTCGCGTATTAGTTCACATTTTTTCCGCCGGCCAAATAAAATTAGTCGCACTATATAACTACCACAGTGGAGGGATTATGATGTTATTCAATTGAATCGTTTTCTGTATTTAATTGGTTATATTTTATACTTTTTCAGCTTTTTTTATGATGTATAAGCCTTTTCACTGTTTTGTGCTATTTAGTTTTACCTATTTGTTGGAACAAAAATGGATGCAAAATATGATGTGGAAAGAGGCTCTTAAAAAGTCTATATATGTATTTTTCCTTTTATTTTAAGTTAACATTAGGATGTAAAGAATATTATAGCTGCTTAGTTCCTCTAAGAAGCCATTTTAATAACAATTTTTCAATAGAATAAAATTATTGGTTTACGAATTTACAAATTTATTTTTCTACTACATTTTCATAATATAGTTTAAATAGATGCATTATATCAATAACAAATATATACGGGAATGAAGTATGTATGTTTTACCTATAAATCTATAAAGATAAATGTTGAATTACAATATAACTCTCAAAAAATATCTATCTTATAACTTTAAAAAATACACCAGCAAAAGTTATATTAAATGATGAAAACGTGTTATTTTAAATAAAAAAACTAACATAGCTTATACATATATGATAACAATTTAAACCTTATAATTCAACATTTTAACAATTAGGCACTAAACATTATATCACAAATCTGTAACTGTGTTCTATCTTTGAAAATATATAAAAATATTTATGTAGTATTTTTCACTGAGTTAAGAGTTTCTGTATGTACATAAAGACTTGGGATATATAAACAGAATAGGTATGTATTATTAATATTTTTGTGTATATAAGAGATCATTTAGTAATTGTTACAAAAGCTATATTTAAATTAATATTTATTTAATAACATCAACATGATAAAATATCTATAAATATTATTATATTCATATCACAAGTTATAAAGAAATAATTGAGAACAACTCAATATTTATATCTCCAAGTCGTATACAATGTGTAAAATTGGCAAAAACTATTTTTATAAAATCAATATTTTAAAATAACTTCTCAAATTATGTAATTTTAAATATCTTGAGTATAAATACGCGTATCTAGGACGATATATGTGACCACACCATCAGAACGCACAGTCACATCTTGTTTTTAATTCAAAGGAAGCGGGTGTATTGAAATTATCGTCTCTTCAATTACAATTGCCCTTTAAGTAATTTTTGTACATAACTGTAAGTTTTTTTTGTCAAAAATACGTGGCTAGATTTTTCGAGGACGAAAATATGTATTTATAAGATAGTTTTAACGAAGCTTGAGACGTAATAATTATATAAGAGAGGCATCAATGAGACATGGTTTAATTACTTTACTATTAATACTTTCTATTTTATGATACAGCTGTTTGGATATCCTTTTTCAAGATGCCTTCAATCAGACTGTATGTATATCGTTTGTCTTTATCGAGAACTTATATGTTAAATCAACATGTATCAATAATGGGTTTAGCCACGTCATTAGCATTAGGAAAGATATAAACGTCTAATGTGTTACATATATCACAACATAATACTCCTAATATTAAATGTTTGTAATAAGAATTGTTTAATTATATTACATTTAATGACGAAGTCACAAATCTCAATGAGCTTATAAAATCTTTCTTCCTAATTCTTTAGGAATAATACCGAAAGTAATTAGTGTTTGTTTATTAGAAGAGCAAAATGAAATAAATGTTTGTCGTACAATAATTCTAATAATAAAAGGAACCGCATTGATACTTGTAGTATTTTAAAGGAAATGTAGAATTATGCTTTAAAGGAAACAATAAAAAGAAGACAAGTAACTAGTTTCTAGAAAAGTTTTGGTAAATCGAGACCTACAATAAAAAGAGATAGATATTTTAAAATTTTGAAAAAACAATACCTCTCTATAATCTCTCTCAATACCTCCAACATTCAATTGTTAGAAAGAACGAAGCTCGTGTTTGTCCCGCCAAATGTACAGCACTACTGTTACGGTACGTATATAGACAAAACACAAACTTTGCATACGCCATTAGGCGAACGTTGGAGAATAACTTAAGTGTTAATATTAACGTTCTACCGTGCGGCAAAGTTTCAAGAAAGAGACATGGAAGTAATAAAAAAGACTAATAAGCACACGGTTAGGATTATCACATATTTAAATATATGAAATACTACTTTCACAAAGATAGAAGGCAAAATACTCAACCTATCGTAGGTTGATCGAGTACGTCAACAATAAATTCGGTATATTTCTTCAAGGAATAACGAGACAATAAAAACAAAATTAATAATAACAATAAATAAAATCAAGAGGAGTAAATATGATAAATTATTTAAGGAACAATAAATAGTAATAAATTTGCTAAACTTCATAAAGGAACCATGAGCAAATAAAATAACGGACTGATCGAATGGAATGCATGAAAATATCAAAAACAATAATGATGGAATATGATGTCAGCAATAAATTCGATAAACTGGAATAACGAACAAATAAAAACATAGTTAATAATAATAATAAATAAAAAATAAAATGAAAAGAACTGAATTTGATAAATTAAATACTTTAAGGAATAAACATGGAAAAAATGATAGTTCAAATTGCGAAAAATTAAAAATATAAAATGCAAGAAGTTTTACTAGTGAATTATACAGAGATTCGCATAATTTGTTTATAATATGTATATTAAAGTAATGTTTAAAAAATCGTTTGTTGAAGTTTAATTTTTAGTATATGCAGTTGTGTAAGTGTAACATGGAAACATAAATATTGAGGTAACTAGGAGGAACGCTCTATTCTGTAAAGTATAAAACAGCCCTTAAAAAGCCTATATAGGCGTAAATGATAAATCGGTCGTAAGTGAAAATTTGAACTGTATATCAACGTTGCCAGGTCTGCGTTACATTTAGGGATTTTATGTTCAGTCTAGGGATTTAGGGAAAACTTTTTCAAAAGTGATTTATCTAGAGATTGGGAAATTTCAGCTAACTTGTCTAAGTTTCTTATTATCATAATATATCAAAATAAACAAAATTTTAAATTAATCTTATTCTCACGTATATATTTACTTTGACTTCTTTGATACTTACTGCTCACTACTGTTTTGGGAATTCACAACTCATAGTTTATTTAAATGTACCCTGAGAAAGTTGTCAAATTCCCTAAAAAAACGTAATGTGACGTTACAAATAGAGACTATTCCAATGGTTTGCGTTTGAGTCATAACTTTAATTGTAATCGTGTTAGTCAAAAATTTATAATAATATAAATAATAATGAGTATTATTTTAGAATTTTAATTTATTAAAAATAAAGCATTTAACAAATGCAATTTTGAAATTACTTAACCCAAAAAAAAAAAAGGTTGGCAACGTTTTTATAATCCAATCATTTGACTAAAATTTAAAAATTATCTGGCAACATTTTGTATCATGTAGTACCTGGATCTTATAAGTTTTTATATCTTCTTGAATTCAGTGCTTATAATAAACATTATTCCCATGCAATAATCTGTAAACTATTTCGCTATTACACGCTGTTTTGGTTAAATGTTAAAAAGGTATATTCACATTAATTTTATAATAGTAGTGTTTGCCAACTTAATACACAAAAGTTTGTAAACAGTCAAATTGTATAATCATGTCATGTGAATACTGATTTTTGCATTTACTTTAAAACTTTGGTACTTGTATTTGTACTATATTATATACATCTAAATATAAAAGAACACAAAATTCTAATCTACTTAAGCAGTAATTCTAAATTATATTGCAGAATTAGGTTAGTTTAGTATTTAGTACTATGTTTATATATTATCTTAACACACTCTTAGAAACATTTTTAAAAATATAACTATCCTTATTTTATATGTAGGCAACATCGAAATGAGTGACTGATGTAATTAAAGTAATATATAAACCAAGATGTACATACTATTTAGTATTTCATACTAACTAAAAAGTAAAAATACTGCTTTTTGAAAGATCACCATAAAAAAGAGATTTTTTTCACTAAACAAAAAAATAATACAGCTCAGAAGAGATGAAATTATTTCAATTTAGTTTCTGATTGCTTTAATAACCTAATTAATTCCTGATATAGAAAACAGTCTCGGCCGGCGGGCTTGCATATTTCTCGATGATCAAGCGGTACCCCACAAAGGTAACCGATGCCTGGATCTAACAGAAAATTTTAAAACTTTAAGGAAATAAAAACATTGCAGATAAATTTACCTGCTGATTCGAAGGCAACTATTTTAAGATAGATGAAGCTCATGAAGGTGAATGATGTTTCAATAAAGCTAAAAATTTCAGGATTAAGTTTAGTGTTCTCCAACATATTTACAAATTTCCTATGTAACTCCAATACAAACGGACAATCTGAAAAAAACGGTTTATTAAAAAAATATTCGACATTTCAAAAATGTGCTCGCTAGAATAAAAAAATTTAATCTGTATAAGATTCCAACTTATATTGTAATTTCTAAATGGTATCGTTTCTCTTGCTGTTATTGACAGCATTGTTGGAGCTATTGATGTATCGGCAGATGCTCTACAATCGTTGCATCAATAGCTCCAATACTGGTTATAATAGTAGCTCAATTACTAGCATATAGAAAACAATATCAATAAATATTAAACAATAAGTGGATTGTTAACTGCAAACGGGTGTAAATAAATTTCAAAATCGTTTTTCTACGTTAGAATATACAGGAACTACTGTATTTATTTATATTATTTATAATTGCACTTATCCAGCGTTTCCGACGACATTAATGATTAGAAAATTAAACAAATCGAGAATTTTAAGTATTTAGGGCCTATTAAACTCACAAGGAATCATGAAAGCAGAAATCAAAAAACAAAATTATTAATATCAACGAGATATATTACTCTACTTAAGCATTTAAGATATTTAACACCGTACCTGTGTTGATGTATGGACGTGAAACTTGGACTTTAACTAAATGAATAAGAAACAAACTTCAGACAAATGAGACCCATTATCTGAGAGCTGCGATTACGCGACGTGATAAAAACAATAACATGCAGGAGATAACGGGCGTGACTAATGACGCCCATTGTGACTGATAAAACTAAAAGAAATTTAGTGTAAAAAAGAAAAAAAACAGTATATCAAAGAACATGGAATGTCAAAAGTGTTGAAAGTAAAGACCTTTATCTGAGGAGAAGCAGAAACACTGACAAGAAACCGAACAGAGTGCAAAGCCTGTTACAGCATTACTTCTATACCGAAAGAAGAGAAAACAATGAATGGACAAATGAAAAGCTACATTAATTTCTGTATAGGAAATAAAGTGTATTTTCCTTGTGTTATTATATAGTATTTACTTGTGAAACTGCTATTAATTTTTATTTCAAAATTTATATTTCGTAATTATACAAAATATATGTTTAAATATTGATAACATACCAATTATATTAGTATGTACACTACCGATCATATTTATTTGCCCACCCTTAGTTTCAGTCAAAAATATTAAACTATCAAATGTGTACTGAAAATTTATTTATTGTACTAATACAATAGTGTAAAATAAACATAAAATAGTTACATTTTTCTTATATAAAAACTTTATCATTAATTATTATTAAATTTTGCTCTCATCAATGTGCCACCTTTATTTTTGATAATTGCGGCACATAACCGCGGCATCCTTTCAATTAATTTTTGCAGTATATCTTCTGTAATTTGTGCCCAGGCTTCTTGAAGTTGTTCCCACAGTGGTGGATGATAGAGCACGTTCTCGAACCTTCCGGTCCAATTCTTCCCAAAGAAGCTCTATTGGGACTTTGAGTTGGCCATACCATTATAGAGATTTGCCCGTGCTCTTCTAGTTGACGCAAGTAATCGCCACACAATCTAGAAGTGTGTTTCTGATCGTTGTCCTGTTGAAATACAAAGTTTTCGCCAAGAATCCTTAGTCCTGAAGGAACAGCGTTATTTTCTAAAATTTCCTTGTAGCCTTCTTTTCTTAGGATTCCCTCAATTTTGACGAGATCGTCTACAGATCTTCCACCAAAACACCTCCAAATCATTATTGAACCTCCTCCATGTTTTACGGTAGGCGCAATACATTCTGGCAGTACTCCTTCTCCTGCGGATCTCCTTACGAATATTCGCCTTTTACTACCGAAAAGTTCAAACTTCGATTCGTCTATTCACAACACATTATTCCACTGATCAATCGTCCAATTCTTATGTTCTTTATCCCAATTTAGTCGTTTTATCTTGTTTTGCTTTCGTAGTAGTGGTTTTCGCAGAGCAATTCTTCCGTATAAACCCGCTTGCTCCTTCGTCTTCGGCATTGCATTAAAATATTCACAATAACTCTCCATTTTACTGTTTTCGCAACAAAAGATGAACGATGACTGACATAAAATTTATTTTCCTTTTTGAATAACACATCCTAATATTGTAATTAGTTAGTACAATAACACAATATTGATAATAGCTTTCGGAAATGCAGGTAAAACTGTTAATACTGTAGGGATTAGCCTATATAATATTTATGGTACTATTCCAATTTATGACACCTTTACGATATATCATAAACAATTTAAGATTTTCGTAGAAATTCATATGGAATTACTTTCACTAATAATATTGTTGAATAATTATAATACAGATTTTTCGAAAGATAATCCGTATTTCAGGAAACACATAAAATTGGGGTGGGCAAATAAATATGACCGGTAGTGTACATAGTAAACTGTGGAAAGATAGGTACTAGGTACTAGGTAGTATATGTATTAATAAATACTTGTTGTAGTATTCTTGTTGATATAAGTAAATGTGCTAGAATAATGAATGAAAATCTTGAAATAAAATGTAGGTTAAGAGAATATCGTCAATAAAAATATGTTTAAAGCTAGGACTCGTACACTAAAACTGTTTTTTTTTGTTAAATATCTTGACGATCAATCGTTTCTCTATAAAATAAACTCCGGAGTTTTACAAGACGGTGTGCTTGGGCCGTTGCTTTGGAATATTGGCATCGAATACAAACCATATTACAGTTTGGAATGTTGGTTTTTCTATATTAAAAATCATCAATACTTCATTTAAATATAAATTTATTTTTTATTAAGAATATTTAAGCTTACTTCGTTGTATTTCCGTTAACTCTACGCTACGTTTCAACAAAGGCAGAGTTGCATCGGCTAATAAGGAACCTTTATGAGGAACGCTGTAGAATAAAATGGATTTCGTTTGCTCGAAAAGTTTTCTAATCGGAGAATTGATATCGTTGCTTTCGAAAGCTGAAAAATATATAAAATGTAAAACACACTTATATTACAAAGAGTCGTTTGTCTAGTCTTTGATTTGCTACAAACTTGTTAGGGGCTTTGCTTAAAAAGATAAATTACTAAAAGCCAATAGGTAAATTTTAATGGAGACTGTGGTTGATTGAATTAATCAAAAAGTCATGGCAATCTTAATACAGAAATGTTGTATTATCAGTCATTAAGACTTACGAGGCCATCAATGTTGCAAATCTGACAAAAAAACTTTTCGAATTTTTTGAAAATTCTGTGGAAAGCCATATTTTTTTACTGTGAAATAAATTTATGCAAACTGGGTTGGTGCAATTAATCGATTTATGTCAACATTTTGCCTTATTAAGCATTTCTTGAACTTTTTTTTATATTAAAGCACATATGGCAACTTTTACCCAGACTAATGTCTGCAATTTAAAAATAATTTTTAAATTGCAGTTTGTCAGTTCGACGTTCGTTATTTTCGCTTCCATTACTTGCCTCATTTTTGTGATATGAAATACGTACTTGACAAGAGACGAGTTTGCAATACGGTATACACACCGGCAGCATCTAGTTACCAATACATTTCGAAGATTAGATCCGAGACTTCGCAAGATAGGCACATTTGCTCCCAGTCAACGTAATGCTGGTAAACCAAGACAACGTCGTACGATCCATGTTTAAGAAGAAATTTTGGATATTGTTCGTCAGGATCCTACTTCCAGCACTAAAAAAAATAGCTCAGGAAAGGGAAATTCCAAATAAGATAGTTCTTTCAGTGTTTACGAAAAGCTTTTTAAGACCATTTATGTTAAAAAAAAGTATAACCGTAAATGATAATTTGCAAGAATATTGTTTTGCAACACAATTTTATACAAAATTCAAGAAGACGCAAACATTTTATTTTATTACTTATTTTATGGAGTGATGTATGCATATTTACTAGAAATGGGTTCAGTAGTCTCAATTTCCATTTTTAAACGAATGAGAATTCCAGAGCTACTCGAGAATTTGGACACCAAAGAAAGTTTTCTGTGAATGTTTGGCTAGGCATCTAAAACCTTCAAATTGTAGGACCAATATTTCTTCTGAAATAGACTAAATGCAAGTGAATATTTAAATTTGTTAGAGGAAGAATTTGATAATATTCTATTAAATATCAGAGCCAACATGTATAACATGCATGGTGGTGCACCAATTCATGAGCATGGTTTCTATTTTCCAGATAGGTGGATCTGGTAAAATGGACCAATATCAACGCCTGCAAAGTCACCAGATATAAATCCAAATGACTTCTTTGTTTGGGGTTTTTTGAAGGGAAAATTTTATGCGATGCCTCGGTCAATGTTCAGAAAGTAATGCATAGAATTGACGCACAAAACAACTAATTACAAATTCAATTCTACGAAGGCTACAGTTTTATCTTCAAACGTTAATTATCATTATTATTGTTATTTTAATTAGACTTAAATAAAACTCGCACCTTATATGTTATTACTACTGATTTATTGATGGCTTTATACCATGTTGCCAAATTTACACTTCTTTTAAGTAATTAAGCATGGTTGAACGAACATTTTCCAGATAGCTGGATCTGGTAAAATGGACCAAATCAAGGCCTGCAAAGTCGCCAGATATAAATCCAAATGACTTCTGTGTTTGGGGTTTTTTGAAGGGAAAAGTTTATGCGATGCCTCGGTCAATGTTCAGAAAGTAATGCATAGAATTGACGCACAAAACAACTAATTACAAATTCAATTCCACGAAGGCTACAGTTTTGTCTTCAAACGTTAATTATCATTATTATTGTTATTTTAATTAGACTTAAATAAAACTCGCACCTTATATGTTATTACTACTGATTTATTGATGGCTTTATATCATGTTGCCAAATCTACACTTCTTTTAAGTAATTTGTATAGCTTAACTAACGGCAATATATTTCTGTATTAGGATTGTCGACTCAGAATTAATAGAATCGCCCCACCTGAGGAGTTTTCGTGAATTTATAACCACCTGTATAGCTATTTGCATTTGAATAAATAGTTTCACAAATTTTTCATCGAATAAATTTTTTTTAGAATTGACTTATACTATTTTGGCTAGTGTCAACGTTACAACATTTGAGGTTTTTTAAGTAACCGTAGAGTTTATTCTTTAAAATAATATTGAATTAAAAACAATAGCTTTAGAATTTATTTTTTAAGTTCAGAAACAATTTGTATAATCCTTTTTGGTGGACCTTGTATATATTCTAATTCATAATGTATAAACTTATTTCATATCATTGATCGCAAATGAGTAATCACTTAATCATTTATCAAAATTCTACATTCAGATATTTATTTGCACGGATATTACATAATTAAAGAGTAGATATATAACATATATATATATATATATATATACATATCAACAAGCAGTGGTTCAATCAAAACAAATATTGTGGGAATGCTATGAATCGTAAATAATCTAGTTGTCCTTGATAATAGAAATTGTACAAGTACGTTTTATTCGAATACTGATTGGAATTTACACGCAATATGAGAGACGTGAATATTTCCTAACATCTGCATCGAATAAAAATATATTCCGATTATATTTACTTACCATCAAGTATTATTTGCTTAACAAATAAACCTCCCTTAGAATGACCCACCCATACAATGGGATGTTTACCTACGCCTATATTTAGTAAGTGGTCAATCATTTCCTGACTTCTTTGGGTCATGGAAGTGCTGCAAAAGTATTTACAAAACTAATTAAAAAAAAATCGAAAACTACGCAAATAAAAGTTAATTTATTCATTTAGTATCTATATTTTGAGAAACGTTAGTTACGCTGAGGTAAAACAAGGAAAAAGTAATTATGTAATAAATAATTTAAAATATCTTTTAAATACCAATTAAAGATATAAATGAAATGATAATTATTCTTTCTATTAACTTCGATATCGCTATAAATCATAAATGAAGATTGTTATCAGTATTGTTATCAGTTAGTTACAATATATTATATACTAATAATAATATTTTTATGCATTGCAAACAACGATATACAGTAAAACCTGTGTTAACGGCCACCTGACTAAAGCGGCCACCTGAGTTTTCCCCGAATCGACTATAAGGAAATTCCCATACACAAATACCCGTTAATTACGGCCACCTTTGTAAAACGGCCGCGGCCAAATAACCCAAACTTTTACGGCCTATTTTCATAGAAATTTACCTGCCAATGTCGGCCGGACTATTTATGACATGTATATCTTTATTGACGGAAATACCTAATACAAATTTTTGAGGTTTCCCGGGGTTTTCTATTACCTGGTAGTAATTCACCCTTTTCGATTTAAACTTTATTATTCTAAAGGAAACAATTCAGTTTAAAGTTGTCTCCGTATTCGAAAGGTTCTTAATTAAGTATGTCGCAAAAAAGAAAACGTTTGTCGCTAAAAGACAAAATATAATCGCGGAAAGTGAAAAGTATGCGTTAAGTTCGCGAAAGTTGGCCGAAAAATATGGGGTTGGAAAAACACGAATTAACGATATTATGAAAAATAAAGGTGAATTAAAAAAGATGGTCGAGGAAGGTGTTAACATGGAGCTAAAACGAAAATTTCCGAAGTCGTAAGGATTGGCAGTGGATCAAGTCGTCTACAATTGGTTTTGCAAAACCAGAAATAAAGCAATTCCAATATCTGGGCCGCTACTTAAACAAAAAGCACTGGAGACAGCAAGCAGTTTAAAGATGGAAAATTTCGCAGCATCTAATGGATGGTTGGAAAGTTTCTGTCGGCGACACAGTATAACTTTTAAATCAATTTGTGGTGATTCCGCAGAGGTTAATTTGGACGATATAAAAGACTGGAAAACCAAGTTACCGTTGATTTTAATAAATTATTCTCCTCGAGATGTGTTTAATGCCGACGAAACAGGTCTTTATTACCGCGCTATGCCAAATAAGACATTTGCATTAAAAAGTGAGAATTGTGCAGGGAAGAAGGCAGCAAAACAACGTTTGACTGTTTTACTATGTGCAAATATGGAAGGTGAGAAGGAAGATCCATTAATAATTGGAAAAAGTAAAAATCCTCGCTGTTTTAAGGGTAGTCATGTGGACAAATTACCCTTAGAATGGGTTTCTAACAAAAAGGCATGGATGACAACGGAAATTATGACAAGATGGCTGCATAAATTTGACAATAAAATGAAAAAACAAAATAGAAAAGTGCTTCTTTTCTTGGATAATGCCACTTCACATTCTAAAGTTCCATTAGAAAATGTTAAACTAGTCTTCCTGCCGCCAAACACCACTTCGTATTGTCAGCCCTTGGATCAAGGAATAATTCAGAATTTCAAATTGATTTACCGAAATTTTTTGATTAAAAAGCTTCTAACGTTTATTGACAATGAATGTGATTTTGAAATTTTTGAAAAAAACATAAATTTAGCCAATGCACTTGTATGGATTACAGCTGCTTGGAAAAAGGTATCTCCTGCTACAGTTAAAAAATGTTTTTCCAAGGCCGGATTCTCTGATGTTATCCAGGAGGACACAATGTTTGATGAAGACGAAATACCCCTTGCCCAGCTATATCCTGCAGTTCGTAACGAATTTTTGATGGATTTAGATGAATATGCTTCTATTGATCGTCATGTGCCTACAGAGAGCCCTAACTTCAGTATTCCAGAAATTGTTGAAGATTTGTGCAATAATGATGAAGAACATAACTCTGATAATAGTGACCTGGACGAATGTGAAACTCCAAAATCTAGTTTATCTAGTATGAGTGAAGTGTGTGCAAAATTAAGAGATACAAAATTATTTATTGTGCAATAACAATGGTGACATTTATATGGATGTTTCTAAAATTTTACTTACATGTGAAGCTGCAGTTTTTAAATCGAAGCTAAAAAATGTGAAGCAAACAAATATTGAAACATACTTTAAAAAATCCTAATAAATTGTGTTTTTTCGTATGAATATATTGTAATAATATGTACATATAAATAATTTATTAGATGTCATATTATCTATAATATGTAAATACATTAAAATTTTAGTTTTTCTTACACATATTTGTATTTATATACTATTTACTTTAATTAATAAAATAAAAAAAGCAAATCCTAAAATTAATTATGTATTTTATTTGTGAGACGAAAAACCTGTCAATTACGGACACCTTTATATAACGGCCAATATATTTTGCTTTTTGGGTGGCCGTTATTGACAAGTTTTACTGTACTTTATTGGTCCTTCAATCTATTGCATGTACATACATGCTAACATTGTAGATATTTTTTTCAATGAAAATAAAGTATTTAATTTACTTTTAATTCTTATTTATATCGTTAAAGTATAAATATAAAATTTGGAATACTATTTAAGTATTTTGAAGAAAACTAAATACACTACATCGAATAATTCTTCATTCAATTTTATTAACTTAGTAGTGAGAAACGAAAAAAATATTGAAAATAGAGAAGAAAGCTTTTTAAGTTTTGCTTTAACTAATATTCCAATATGAAGATATGACATGGAAAATTGTTATATTATCTTTTTCTCTCTTTTTTAATATGTTGTATACTAATTCGAGAACATCTGCAACTAATAGTGTATCTAAAAGCAAACTTCACATAGACTGTAATTTGAAATTTTGTTAACAAAAGCTATTTTTTTAATATACAGAGTGAGACAGTCGAATCGCATGTTTCTAAGAAGTTTGTATGGTGGGGAAAGTAGTAATCTTCACGTTATACACATTTGAAAGTTTAGTAACCATGCATGCTTTCTATGAACGCTAGTATAAAACATTTCTTGTCATTCTCAGAGCGATCTTAAAGAATAAATATCAATAATGGAAAAATAAAAATGTAACTACAATAACGTTTTATAAGAAGCACTTCGTGGTTGCTTAAAATATCAAAAATGTCGAGTTTAAGAGTACCGTTCACTTCTAACTAACACTCATAAAGGACATGCTTTAAATTATTGCCGATTTCTAAACAAGATGTTATTATTTTAAGAGATATGAATTAGTATCTAAAACATCTGCTTCTGGGCTTCCGGACTGGAGCGCGTCACTTGTATATCTGCCGACGTTTCGTACCCATTTGTATGGGACATCTTTAGGGCTCAACTACTGCACTACTACTACTACTACTGCTCAACTACTGCACTAAAACTGAGTTTCAGTGCAGTAGTTGAGCCCTGAAGATGTCTCATACAAATGGGTATGAAACGTCGGCAGAAATACAAGTGACGTGGTTCCAGCCGAGAAGCAGATAGCATGGACCACGATCGCGGAAGTCTACGTACCAGATTAGTATCTAAAAATTTTTTAGAAGTGTTTGAAAATAAACTTTATTCTTAGGACGAATTGCCTATGACGATACAAGCGAATGTCGTCTATATTTTGCACACACAATTTCGATATTCGTTTAAAAAAATTTGACATTTGATACTCTTGCAATGTATCGTAGTTCAGGAAAATTTAAGATTACAAAAAAAAATCAGAGAAAATAAAACTTTTACATTTTTGGCGTATTGTATTAGAAACAAGAAGCTGATTTTTTATTTTATGTATATGATTTTTTCGAACAAATTTGAGGATTGTCATATAAAATTCTCGGAAGCATATTAAGCGTTCATGTTTTATAAATTATTAAACATTTACAGTTCTATAAAACCTTTTTACCGATTTCTCTTTTTTATCCAAACCGGTCTCCATAAGTATGGATCTGTGGTATAATTCAAAGCAATGACCCTAGCACCTGGACAGTCCGAAGGAATCCAATCCCTAGGCCAACACTTTGAGTATTCCCGTCGTGGTTTTTCTGTCCTGTTCAATCCTTCCTCATTATCACCTCCATCAGTTGCTAATACACCGGTTCGTGTTTTGGACATCTTCCGCGGTCCGGAAGAATACGCGTCAGAAGAAGCTCGTTTTAGAGAAATTTTTCTTTCTCTGTCGATGTTTTCCGCGGACTTTTTCCTTTCCACCGTCGTCTTCTTTAGGTGATGATTGTCGTGTCTCCAATCGCCCTGTCTCCATGTATTCACCAATGATCCGTGTAAGCCGTGAATGAAAATAACATCTACGGTTATCGTTTCCGGCTGTGACAACACTAAGCATTCTACCGACTTTTCTGGTTTGTCGTCAATTTCCGTGGCGGAATCGCTAGATTGATCGTTAAGGTTGGGTGCTTTTTGTGTAACTGTCAACGGGTAGGTTATACCTCGATGAACCGACGATAGTGATTTGGATATACTATTCGCTATGAATGCGACTATGGTTGGAATTATGTGCCTTTTACACTTGTCAACGAAAGACTGTTGATTTCGCAAGTAAGCATAATAAATACTTACGACTACAGGTAGAATAGACTTTGTAAATATTTTAGCTGCAAATCGCACTCTCCTGTAACAATAAAATACTATTTAGCAATAAATACATATTCCATATTGGTCCTTATAAAAAACTAAAAGTGTTTAATATTGACATTATCAATGCTTGAGGACTTACTAAGTATAGTATAACTGAAATCAGAAATTCCAAAACGCACAAACAATATGTCGCACTATCTGCTTCTGGGTTTCCGGGCTGGAACCGCGTCACTAGTATATCTGCCGACGTTTCGTACCCTACTACTGCTGCACTGAAACAGTTTCAGTGCAGTAGTTCAGCCCTGAAGATGTCCCATACAAATGGGTACGAAACGTCGGCAGATATACTAGTGACGCGGTTCCAGCCCGGAAACCCAGAAGCAGATAGCATGGACCACGACCGCGGAAGTCTACGTACGAAATTAATATGTCGCACGATATATATATATATATATAGGGTGGTCAAAATTTACGGATAATCGCCAGAGCAATTCTAAGATTAATTCTGAGTTGACAATCCTAATACAGAAATGTTGTATTGTCAGTCGTTAATGCACATGAGACCATCAATGTTGAAAAACAAAAAATATTTCGAATTTTTTGAAATTTTCTATGGAAAACCATGTTGACTGTCAAATAAAATTATGAAACACTACGTTGGTGTAATTAATTGTTTTATGTGGATAATTTGCCTTATTAAATATTTTAACTTTAACTACTTTTTTTAGGTTAAAGTACATATGGTAATCGGCCCAGAATGATGTCTGTAATTTAAAAATAATTATTTATCAAATTTTGGCGTTTGCAAGTTTAACGTTTATTATTTTCGCTTCCATTACTTACCTCATTTTTGCGACATCCCAAGCAATTTGTAACGTATACTTTCAACGAATACTCTGATATGTATATGGTATCCGGGTTTTGCAATGGAAATGTGAACTTGACAAAAGAATATACAGTACAGTATCCACACCGGTAGCACGTGTAAACACACACACTAATACATTTTAAATATTGGATCTGAGACTTCGTAAAACGGGCACATTTGCTCTCAGTTAACGTGATAAGACATCGTCCTATGATGCAAGTTTAAGAAGGAATTTCGGATATTGTTCATCAGGACCCTACTTGCAGCTCTAAACTAATAGTCCAGGAAATGAACAAACTAAGCAGAGCAACAGTTATTTCAATGTTAGGGGGAAACATTTTAACACCGTTTATGTTACAAAAGTACAACTATTATACGAAAATGACATTTGTAAATAATAATGTTTTTGATGAAAATCCATATATTTTGTAACTTATTTAATGGAGTGACGAATGCATATATAAGATAGTCGCAGTTTCCATTTTTGGGCAGATGTAAATCCCAGAGCTATTCAACAATTTGAATACTAAAGGAAGTTTTCTGTGAATGTTTGGCTAGGCATCTAAAACCTTCAAATTGTAGGACCAATATTTATTCCGAATAGACTAAGCGCAAATAAGTACGTAAGTGTATTATTGGATAATGTCCCATTAAATGCCAGAGCCAACATGTGTTACATGCACGATGGTGCACTAGCTCATAATGCAAGAATTACAAGAGCATGGTTGAACGAACGTTTTCCAGATAGATGGATCTGGCAAAATGGATCAATATCATAGCCTACAAGGTCACCAGATATAAATTTCCATGATTTCTTTGTTTGAGGTCTGTTGAGGAAAAATTTATGCGCGCCTCCGGTCAACGAACAGGATTTAATAAACAGAATTAACGCCACAATATCGTTAATTATCCCAGATATGTTACATTGGATTCCACAAAGGCTACAGATTTGTCTTCAAGCTAATGGCTACCAATTTCAGCATTTACGTTAATTATTATTGTGATTTTCATTAGACTTAAATAAAACTCTCGAGGCACTTCATATTTTTTTATATAATTCTTATTGATTTATTGATGGTGTTATATTACTTTGCTAAATCTATAGTTAAGCAATTCGTATGATATAACTAATGACAACATAATATTTCTATATTAGGATTGTCGACTCAGAATTAATCATAGAATCGCTATACTTGAGGATTATCCGTGAATTTCTAACTACTCTGTACACACATGTTTTGTGTCAAGAATAAAAACATAACCTTAAATATTATTTCTTTTATACAATTATTTATTCTAAGATACGTATTAGTCTTGAAGATTATAAAACATCGTCCAAATACCTTTTTGAAAGAATTAAGAAGTGAGAACATTATGAGCACTATTAAATAGTGCTTACCTTTTCCACTGATAGAATCGTTTTAGCTTTCTTCAGGAAAGATTTAAAAGCGTAATGTCAGGTTTTATATTACGTAACAAATTTTCGTCATAAGTTAGCTTGGTTCTTATTAAACAGTTAAAAGTTATCGCTTGATGTTCGCATTCTGTTGAAGCTGTCTTGGCTGACAGCTTGAACATACGCAATTCTATGTATAAAATACATGCGTATAGTTAACATGTTTACAATGCCAGCTACATATCTCCTTGATATCAGTTCTTCGATCATACATAAACAATATCATTATTTTATTAATAATTTTAGTTTTTGATGGTGCTGGTCGTACATCATCTCGATGCTCATATTAAGTTTAAATTACGTAACCTGGCGGCAAATTATGGCTTTTGAAGGAACATGCTCGACAAACACATACTTCATTTATAGTTTTGAAAGGGAGAGTGTTTACGAAAAAATAATTGTTTCTAATTTGTTGCTATAACAACGTTATTAAAGTATAGAAAACGTTTATATACTTATTATAATTGTAATGTTTTAGTCTAGTGCAATTTAGTTTTGCAAGAGTGGTCAATTGAAATTTTATATCAAATCCAAATGTCAAAAAATATAAAGTTGAACTGTCAAATGCAATGTAGCCAACTACATACATATCAAATAATCACAGACGATTTAACTGAATAATTTGTCCCAGCTTTAAGGTCATTCTTATTTCGCTCGTCGTTTCCTAAACTGGCCTTGTGTAATACGACGTCTTACGACACCCGTTCCTTATAGAGTTTTTGGCACATTTTATAGTAATGTGACGTATTTTGGGCCTATTTATCTCTTCTAATACTTACTGTGTGATAACTTGACAGGTTCATATCATAACCCTAAAATTCTGAAATTTCATCAATTGCATATTGGCTAATTTGATAGTAAAATGTTATAATAGTGAATAAGATTTATAATATTTATCATAAGACACTTATCGCACTCGACCTTTAGGCTTCAACAGACCTTATGCGATAAGACCTGTCTTAAAACACTCGTCACTACGTTAATTTTTTTACATAGCTCTAAAAAGTTGTATCTGGGATATAAATATTATTGTGGTTAAGTTCTTTTTTTACGTTTTTGATTTTTCACTAACCCACAGTCCCTAGCGTAATTTATATTCTATACTAGTTGTGACAAAAAGAAGATTTGCGATTATTTGCTATTACTAGTCTTAAATCAATAAAAATTTGTTTCACAAAGCAGTATGTGTAAATTTTGAGTATTTTTCACATGCTTTTGATACTACAGAATACGTATTCTTTTGTCCAAAATTAAAGGATTTTATTTACAAAATAAATCTAATTATGTCTGCTTTAATCATTTCAAATCTAAGACATGTATTACAATATCTGGCACACCGCAAGAATCTAACATCCGCATGTTAGATTCTCGCTGTTCAACATATTTATTAATGGTTTAATAACTTCGATTAACTGCACAGTATTTATTGGCTTATACTTATGACTTACAAATATAAAGTATTAAAGATAATACACAAGATACTTAAGGTCTTCAAGCAAATAGCGAATCATTAATTACATTACATTAATGAGTGGTGACCGAAATAATTCAAAGTTGAACATTGGAATGTGCTGTTTCGTGTTAACGAGAGTTAATTAAATTCTGTCAATAATATATTTGTCCAACGTAAAGCCTCTATCAAGGATTAAGAATTGTTTTTGATGAAAAGCTTATATACGAGGTGTGGCCATTAACGAGATTTGTGTGAGAAATGTTATTTATTGCAAATAAACTTAGATTTAACTTTTATCGCCTTCAACATATTCCCTCCCCTATCTACACACCTCTGTATACGTGTCTTCCATTGTTCAAAACAATTCTGTAGTTCATTAGTTACTAGCCTCTTCAACAACTCTGCCGTTTTTGCCATTACATGTTCAACAGACTGAAAATGTGTTTCCTTTAATGCACTTTTCACTTTTGCGAACAGGTAGAAATCACATGGTGCGAGATGTGGCGAATACGGAAGATGATTAAGCACAGGAATGCACTTGTTTGCTAAAAACTGCTTCACAGATACGAGGGAGCGTTTTTATATTCGCGGAATGAGCGGGTTGTAGAGGGGTGAGTAGGCGCATTGGGGGCGTGGCCTGTGCAGCGACTCATGATTAGTATAAATACGAAGTTTCATTGTTATTAGACAGTTAGTCTTTGAGCTATCGTCAACCAAGTAACATAATCAGGAGTGAAAAGTGAAATATGGAAAAAATCGAATGTCGTGCCGTTATAAAGTTCCTTACCAGGCAAGGAAAATCAGTCGCGACCATAATGAATGAGATGTCATTGGTTTACGGCGACTCTTGTCCAGGAAAAACCATGGTGTACAACTGGCACAGTTTATTTAAACAAGGAAGGGAATCCCTTGAAGACGACCCGAGGCCGGGCAGGAGCATTGAGGTGACCACGCCAGCACTTATCCAAAAAGTTGAACAAATTGTACTCGAAGATGCTCGACTAAAGAAGAAACAACTCGCAGAAATGGTTGGAGTATCCGATACAACAATTTTTAAAATCCTACACGATCATCTCGGCATGTCTAAGGTCAGCGCAAGATGGGTGCCGAGAATGCTCACGCCGCCGCAAAAACAACAGCGCGTAGAGTGTTCGCGTGCATTTTTGGACCTCTGTAATGAAGACAAGGATGGTGTATTGAGTGGAATTGTTACTGGAGACGAAACTTGGGTTCATCATTATGAACCTGAGTCCAAACAAGACTCCATGCAGTGGCATAAAAAGGGCACAGCACCTCCCAAGAAATTTAAAGTGTCACAATCAGCTGGGAAACTCATGGAAACGGTATTTTGGGACTCGGAAGGAATGTTGTTGATTGATTATAAAGATAAAGGTGTTTCTATAACCGGAGAATATTACGCTTCAATATTAGAGCGACTAAAAGAAGCCATTAAAGAGAAAAGACGGGGAAAATTTACGAAAGGTGTTCTGCTTTTGCACGACAACGCGCCCGTCCACAAGAGCCGCGTTGTGTTAGCTGCCCTGCATAAGGTGGGCTTCGAAATTGTGAATCACCCACCCTACAGCCCAGACCTGGCCCCGAGTGATTATTACCTGTTTCCGAAAATGAAAAAAGAGCTGCGGGGTAAAAAATTTACTGCCGATGATGAAGTCAAGGAGGCAGTTTCGGCGTATTTTGCGGATAAAGCGAAATCATTTTTTTATGAGGGTATAAATAAATTAATTGAAAGATGTGAAAAATGTATCCGTCTTGCAGGTGAATATATTGAAAAAGAAAAATAAATTGGTTTTTTTATTTCCACCCCTTGTCCCCCATTCCGCGAATATAAAAATGCTCCCTCGTAGAACATTGTGAGCTGGTATGTCCTAGTGCAGAATCCACGAGTCGTTCTTCAACAAATTCGGTCTTTTTTCCTTACTCGGTCCCTCAGTTTGATTAGGAATTTTTTGTAGTATTTCCGATTAACGGTTTGACCCCCAGGCACTCAGTCAGTCATGATAACACCCTTGACATCGGAAAAAACGATCAGCATTGCCTTCAATTTCGACTTATTCGTGGTTCTTTCTGTCTTGACGATCTGGCGGCCTTCCAATGCATCGATTTACGATTTGTTTTCGAGTCATACCTGAAAAAGTTTCATCACATGGGATGATTTTTGTGAGCAAGTCTGGTTCTTCTGTGAGTCGTTCCATGGTGTTTGAGCAAATGTTCATCTAATTATCTTTTTGTTCCATGCAAAATGTCTCCAACTGCTTCTTTTTTAACGTTGATAATATTGGCATCATCCGAATGCTTAGACGACTGTCTTTCCGCGCAATTTCATTAATTTTCTGAACGTTCCCTTCAATTCTTGCAGTTACAGGTCAACCAGGAGGTTCATCATTTTCGATCTCTTCCCGACCTTTAGAAAACCGTTTGCGCCATTCAAAAACCCGCGTACGTGACATAGCATTATCACCAAATACCTCCTTTAACATTTGTAAACATTCCGTTGGCGATTAACGAGGCAGCTGCGCGATAGAAGGCGTGCAGTCTCGCTAATTAATTGCCATACCTGGTATACATATTTAAGAAATTGAATGTATTCAGCCACAATTCCTAAAACACTTATTCTCGAATATCTGGAAGGTGGTTTATATTGTCATGCTTCTTGCAAAAAGTTGAATCTCTTGCTTAGAGAAGACATCAGTTTAAATTTTATGACAAATATTATTACAAATAAAAATTGATTCGTCCGTTCATTGCAATCATTACGATTACTACTACTTCTGTTGGCTAATTTAGTAAATATTATTATTTTTATTACAAGCGTTTTTCCGAAAGATCGCATACAATTTTTACAATGAAAAAACATCTTCAATTAGGTATGAACCTAATATTCGTTTAAATCTCTTAGATGTCGCGTTCTAATGCGATTTCCGAAACTACTATCTACTTTTACTTCATATTACTAATTTTAATTCAGACTATGAACTTCGGTATCGTTTATAATAACAATTTATTTTTAGTGAGTTCAAAGGCGGCATGTTGCCAAGACCATTATGAGAAACTAGTTCTAAGAAGATATATCTCAAGTCTATTTGTTTTCAGTTTAAGGTGCGCTATAAAAAAACTAAATGTTTTGATAGCTATTTTACATTTATCAGACAAAAGTAAACATTTTAATTTAAAGGTTTTAAGACGTTTCGCATATAGATAAGTAGTTTTTTTTTGCACGAGTACATAGAATAAAATTTGAAACGTAAAATATATGTACATTTGTTAATATTTTACAGATATAATAAAAAATTTGTAAGAATACTTAAAATTATGCAATATTAAGTAAAGATATTAAATATTAATATCTTTTTCCTTAAAAAAGGAAGGAAAAACATTGAGTTTCATGTTTTTTATATTTATTATATTTGAACCAAAGTAATAAATATATTTAATAGTATTATGAATTCTTAAACTATAATCTATTGTATTTAAAAAAGTAAATATTGGGTTCATGCATATTAAAATATGAAATTTCTAGAAAACACTTTTATCTCTCTCGAAGTTTCGACAGCATTTTTAACTTTTTCTTAATTGAGAAATTGTTTTACCTACAATAGGCCGTTCAAGCACTATATAATAATAATAATGACCTTTATTTCCAACAGGCTTATAGCCTAATAATAGGAAAATAGAAAATAGCTGAGTTTAGACATATGTGTGGCAAATATAATACAAAAATTTTAAAGCTAATTCAAACTAAAGTTAATCAGAAAAGCAAACAGAAACAAAAATTTTTAAAAATACATATATGGTATACATGCTAAGCAAACAAGTCAGCAAATTCGTTGGTACTTTTACACAAAATGTAGACCGGTGTTCTCCTGAGAATATTAGTCCGTGCCCTTGGCGTCACAATGAACACATTGCATCTAGAGTTCAAACGAGGCACTAAAAAACACAAACGATGCAGTAACGAAGGACAGTCAACACTGTTACCAAGGATGCCATGCAACATCCCACCACAGAGATCAGCCCTTCTGTCATGCAAAGAGGACATATGCTCAAGAAGCAACTCTCCCTGCGACACACCTCTTTGTGGGTAAGCCCCACTAATCTTGAAGGTAAGGAATTTTAAATACCTTCGATGAATGCGCTCCAACTTCAAGCACTCACAAGCATATATCGGAGACCAGACTAGTGATGCGTACTACAGTTTACTTATAACGTAAGCATAGTATAGGGACTTTAATACAGCAGGGTCACAGAAATATTTGTTAAAGATAAGTTTAGTAAACATGGTGGTTTTATTAATTAACCCATGTATGGAGTACGATTAATCATACGCAAAGCACAATTCGCTTTGAGATTATGTTAAAACTAAACTAAATAAAGTCGGGAAAAGTCGTGGTATAAAACTATACCACGACTTTTCCCAATCATGTTTACTAGACCGAATAATAAAGTTTATAGCTATTTGACGTGCAATTGAAGAGTTTAGTGAATTCCAGGAGGACACATTTGATCACTGCAACATCTTCAACTGAATATCTTACTTAGGCAAATTTATCTAGTACCCATGATTATATATATGTACTTTGAAAATAATTGTGTTTGCTGTAAATAATAATCGATATTACTATTGCTAATTGAATTAATCATTAAACTACTTAAATTTTTGATAAACATACTGCCTTATCGCCTCTGACTTTTTATGTATGAAATATCATACGATGTGCATTAATTCATGAGAATGAACATAAGTAATCTCGTTAAGAAAATTGTACTACAAGGGCACTAGTATTTTCCTTTTCCAAAAAAGTTTTACTACATAGAAAATCATTGTGATACAGAGGAAATTTTGAATTATTTACATAAAATTTGCTCTGATTACGAGAACTACGTTGAAATATGAACTTCCAGTGAAATGCAGTTTGCATTGTTTCCTCATCAGGAAGGTGTCGATATTAATAAGGATAATGTGGCAAGTGACGGAGAGACGTTCCCCACAAAAGGAGTTCTAAAGCAACCTATGAAAATTTGGCATTTCTATAATAAGAATGTACGCACACAATTAGATTTAAATTCAAATCAAACAGAAAACAACCTCCATCTTCTGATTTTGATTGATGAATATTCTCAAGCGATGATGGCGTAACATTTGCCATACTATTTAGAAATGAAATAATTGAAAAGAATACCATCGTTTTCGCACTAATTTTATTCTTCTCGATTCAACTATTGAAGAAGACGCCGAAATGTCGATTCGTCGTCCTTCTCAACTTGTTGGCCTTTGTCCTTCGACTACGTGGAAAATTTTATGTAAGAATCTTGGCTTACGTGCCTATAAAATACAGCTCGTGCAAGAATTGAAGCCAGACGACCATCGTTTGCGTCGCATTTTTGCTGATTGGGCTCATTTGAAACTGGCCGAAGATGACCATTTTTATCAAAAAATTATGTTTAGTGATGACGCTCATTTCTGGTTAAATGGCTGCGTCAATAAGCAAAATTGCCGTATTTGGAGCGAAGAGAATCCTCAAGCCGTTAACAAATCACCATTACATCCATTAAAATTGATTGTTTGGTGTGGTTTACACGCTGGCGGTATCATCGGTCCTTATTTCTTTCGAAATGAGGAAGGAGCTGCTGTTACGATGAATGGCGAGCGCTATCGAGCCATGCTGACTGAATTTTGGTTTCCAAAAATTAATCAGCTGAACATTTGCTTCCAACAAGATGGCGCAACTTGCCATACAACGCGCTTAACAATCGATTTATTGCAAAATCAATTTGGTGACAACTTTATTTCCAGAAGTGGTCCTGTTCACTGGCCCCTTCGTTCGTGCGATTTAACGCCTCTGGATTACTTTTTATGGGTCTATGTTAAGTCATTGGTTTATGCCGAGAAACCAGCAACTCTTGAAGCATTAGAAGCCAATATTCAAGCCACCATTGACGCCATACGGCCAGATTTATTGAAAAAAGTAATCAAAAATTGAATCGCTCGAATGGACGATGTAACTCGTAGCCGCGGCGGACATATGCCGGAAATCATATTTAAAAAATAAATGCCATGAAATTATCTACAAGATTATAATAAAAAAAATTTCATTCCGACAATGTTTCTTGTATTATCATTTTAAGTTCTCAAGTTCTTAAAAAAGCATCCCATATTTCAACAAGATAACGAACTCAAGCACACGTCGCGACCCTCCGAAGTTAAATCTAATTAGGCGTCTGTGAGCACATGTTCTAAGATACTTATATCAATATGGCATGAAATAATTTTCATTTGCTTTTAAAATTAGTGAATAGTATGCTGGGATAATTAGAAACAGGTATTCGAGCAAATGGATGATTTACAAATATTTATTTATTAATAATTTTTGAATATTTGTACCTAGAATTTTATCCCCAACTGTATATGTATGAATAAAACATTTTTTTGCAGCACGTGATGTATACACACGTGCGACCACATAATTTAAATTTTAAAATAAAATTTTTAA
This sequence comes from Dermolepida albohirtum, assembly GCA_031893035.1. Lineage (NCBI taxonomy): Eukaryota > Metazoa > Arthropoda > Insecta > Coleoptera > Scarabaeidae > Dermolepida > Dermolepida albohirtum. Next base: position 222,351 of record JAVIWB010001844.1, on the reverse strand, counting down.
TCAGAAATAAACCACGGTATGAACGAAAAGAAGTTAATGACACATTTAAAATTAAATGCTATTTACGAATACAAATGTACGTAGTTGTAAATGCCATTTAGTCTCTACCTACATAGCCTATGAACAAGGCAGTGTGTAGGTAAATATGTAATTATTGCAATTAAATACCATAGCGAGGTCACTGCAATAAAAAATGTTAATTTATATTTATTTACAACTTGTTTTAATTTCGTTCTTTGCAAATAGGGAATATTTTAGCGAAGTATTTTATTTACTTATGTATAAAGAAAATAAAATTGTAAATGTGGCTTAAAAATTAAATAAATAACCGTTTTAGTATTAGAAATCTCGTCAATATTAATTGAGATAATTAACATACTTGCGAAAGTGTAAGTATTCATTTTGATTCATCACTTCGGTGGTCTGTAATTAAGCAAATGAATTAAATCCCTTTCCACTATCACTTAAAGAATTAGGTTAATTTAATACTGTTTTCACAACATAGATGTGAACTTCATTCAGACCATAAATCATTATTATATACATATGTACATGTAAAATTGGAGAGGAAAATTTCGTATCATTATTATTCTTTATTTAAATAAGAGATAAATTACGGACACATAGGGTCGATACTTTAAAGAAATAACAGAAGTAGAATATATAATTCAACATAGAGATAATTAGCTGATTATCAAGGCAGAGACTTTGCGTTATCGCTGGTTCAAATGTATCGAGATGGTAGAGATTATGTTGAGAAGTAAATGCAATTTTAAAAAAGCAAATCTATTATTATAACAAGGAATTTCTTAGTATTTCTTCATTTTCGAAATTAACGCACCACTCAAATAATTCTATAAAATGTTTACAAAATTGACAGGTGAATTGTTTTTAAACATCATCAAAAAATAATTTGACTGGAGATAATTAAACATCAGTGCACCAATTGACTTTGTTTTTAATAGAAACTTATGGAAAGATAATACAAAAATTCTTTTCAATTATAAATCCAGAAACAAAATGATGTTATTGAAAATCTTACAAAATTTATAAATAAAAAATAATTTGACTGGAGCTTTGATAATTGCTTGTATTCGTCGTGGTAAGTTCACTATCAAATTTTGGATTTCTGCTTGGGGAATGTTATCCCACTCGAAAAGAACGACTTGTTCCAAATGTCGCCTTAGGGATCTTTTTAGGGCATCCCAAACGTGCTTAATTGGATTTAACTTTAAGTTTCGTAATAGCCAATCCATGATTCGATACCTCTTGTAATCAATCCAAAACTTGTCTAGTGACGCTTTATCCTGCATGAACATGACATCGTTTCCTAAAAATGGTGGCATTACATGGTCCCAAATAATGTCTCTAGGTAGTAGTCAGCATTCATTGATCTTTAGCGAATAGGGATTAACTATGCAGGCGTCAAAGCAAATATCTCCCCAGAACATTTTTAGCGTTCCACCAAAGGGTTCCCTTTGAGAGGTTGTATAGTCACGATATCTTTCTCCAATTCTAAGCCATACCCTTCCGCGATCATCTGGAGATTTTGAACTTATTCTAGTATCGTCCCAAAACAAAATTCGCTTCCAATCTTCAACTGCCCAATCTGCATGATTGCTGGCAAATCTCAAACATTGTTCTCTGTGTGCCGCGGTAAGTAATGGTCTAACTGCAGGCCTCTTACTACTCAACCCTACATTCCTTAAATTTCTCCTTACAGTTAAAGCAGAAACTCTGACATTTTTGACTGCTTCGAGTCTGTTATGGAGTTCTGTGCTTGTTTTTCGCCTATTTCTGAAAGCTCACTTGCCAAAAATGATCATTTCTAGCACTTGCGCGTGGTTTTTACATTGATGACGTCTTCTTGAGTGCAATTCGGTTCCCCTGAATCGTCTAATCATTCAGTTAGCAACATAACGCATTGTACGTTCTTCTTCTACAAAGTGTTAAAGAGCTTACACTTTCATTGTTGGTTAGATAATATGGTCGGTTCACGATTTTGAATTTAAACTTTATTAACCTAAATTCTATGCATACAAAAAATTAAACTCGTAAATAAAATTTAAATGATGCTCGAACTGTAACTTAAACGACTGACATTAACATTGACAATAATTTTAAGCGGTGTTCACCAGAAATGTCAAAATTACTTTGTAGTGAGACAAAGCTGTTGGAATATAATCAGATAAAAGCAAAAAGTTTTAGAAAATACAAAAATTGTAGTAAATATATCATAGACATTGAGTAGTACGTTAATTTTGAACATAAGTTTTGTAACAATTGCAACCAACTTCTTCATGCAATAACGTAATATACGGCATGCAATCTACGACGTTATTTTGGTAGTAATATTATCACAGGATAGAATTCTAGTTCGAAAGAGAACATGAGCAACGCTGTCTACAAGCGAGATTAAACTACGTTTTCATGTTTGTCTAAAATTATTTTGTATTTTTTATGTATTTTTGACTAGAAATTCATTAAATCCTGAAAAAGTTTTATTTTTCGAAATTGAATTCGACATTGTTCTAATCTTATCTACTCTCAAAATCTGTAAATATCATTGTGTAGAGGATTCCATTTAAGTCGTATTTACAGAATGATTCCAACAACTTAGTTTATTCGACCTTGTTTAATAATTTCGCACCAAAGTAGTCAAGTGTAACAGGATAAGTATTTCTGTGAATGCTCGTCTTTCTACGTACCTCATTATCAATAATGCAATGCAAATAAAAAAACGATCAACGAACTTGCATTAAAATACGTGTACGGATATTTGTGTGTGCGAATAATAGAGAGATTTATTCCCGACTTCTCCTCAATTAAGTCTGATGCTATTATTTGGAATTAAATGTTATTAGAATCAATTGACTCAGAGATAGTTCTAAAGCGTAACGACAAAGTGCAATGGAGAAGGCCAGCCAACCGAATTAAAATAGTTTAGATATGAGATACGAGGGTTATATTTCAAATAAGGTCATTTTTTTAATATTTTTTTTTCTTTAAAGATCATTAAAATATATTTATTTCCACATTCTACAAACTTTCATCTACTTTTTACATAATTTCCATTTTTGTTAAGACATTTGTCATACCGTTCAACAAGTTCTTGAATTCTGATTTCAAAGAAATTTGCCGCCTGTGAAGAAACCCAATCCATGACGGTAGTTTTCACTTCTTCGTCGTTGAACCGTTGACCAACGAGAAACTCTTTAAAATACTAAAATAGGTGAAAATTACTGGGTCTTGACTGTAAGGTGAATGATTTAGTTGTTCTCATCTAAAAGACCTGATTAGAGCTTGTATTTGTACAGAAACATGTGGCCCTGCATTGTCATGGAATAACATCATACCGGAGAACAGCAGGCCACGCCGCTTGTTTTGTATGGCACGCCGAAGTTTTCTCAAATTCACACAATACGCATCAGTATTGATTGTTGTGCCTCTCGCCATAAATTCTTCCGTTTCCTTTTTCAAAAGACAATTACCATGACCGTCCGTGTTGAAATTGTCTGTATGGCTTTTCATATGGTTGGCGACAATGTGTGTCGTCATTCCGTGGACTATCGCTTGGATTTAAAATTCATGTGAGACAACCAAATCTCATATTCTGTAATGATGTTTTCCAAAAATTCATCTCGTTACTGATCGTATCGAGTCAAAAAGATTGTTTCGTGATCGTCTGAAAGCAGTCTTGGAACCCACTGACAACACAGTTTTCAATATTTCAGTTTCTCTGAAACAATGGTTTACAAAGCTGGCCTTGTAATCTGTAAAAAATCAATTGATGACTGAAATCGTGAATCGTCTATCCTATTGTATTTTGTTGTCCACGTCGTGATCCAAATCTTCAGAAATCAGAGAAGGTCGCCCTGGGTGTTGAATATTACGCACATTAATTCGCCCGACCTTGAACATTCTCACCCACTTTCTAACCTAGTATCACATTATTACCGTACACTTCACAAGTCTGATGGTGAATTTCTGCTGCTTCCAAGTTTCCTGCACTTTTTTGCACGAATTACAGATCGTATCTCACAATCGGCGGGCGAATAAATTTTCGTAAACATTATGCTTCACACCACTCCTACAGCTCAGCACACGAATAGACGATACGGCTGCATTTGGTGTTTAAACGGGCGCAAAACATGCTGGGTACGGACGCGCATGCGCATTGCGTCGATTGCGCGTCATTTTCACTCACATTCACAAACGGTCGTCATCTAAAAATTAACCCTCGTACTGTTTTTCCCTGTTCGTTTAAAAACAAATAATGCAATTAGAAAAAAATTTATACGTACATACATACATACGTATAACTGATACATTGTTCTATTTTTGATTATTTTGCAAATCTGCCTTACTTTATTTTCAAATATGGGTTTAGCATTAAAATTAGATCATTAGTTGTCGGTGCTGCTTCTTCATAGCAATTTTAAAAGTCAAGATGGCCTAATTGAATAAAAGCTATAAAAATTTCGAAATATCGACTTTCATAAGAGATGCTGACTGACTTTTAATTACTAGTTACAAGTCATTTAACGTGGATTCTTTCATCACTGTCTTCTAGTCCCTTTACAAAATTTGTTTTGCATATGCGACATATGTCATCAAACCGTTTTCTATATTTTTGTACTTCCAAAACTCAATTGTCTTCTCACAAACTTTAGTCTAAAACTTTGTTTCGGTAATATTTTTATGGCGAAGAACGTAACAAATTAATATAATAAAATTTTCAATATTGCTACAAGCAAACATAATACTGTATGAGGAGATGCTCTCAAATTACTATATTGTCAAGTCTGATCAAGTAGATTCTGTTTTAAAGAATTCTTTCCCTTCGCTTTTGAAAAAAATAGGTTTCTGAATTTAAACGTGGTTGTATATCTTTCATATGAGTCTTAATTATTTCAAATGACAAATATCTCACAAAATCGTCGTAAAAATCCACAATGTTGTATGAAATGATCATCGACTAAAAGTACGTAATCTTACTGTTATTGCAAAAATCTCGACCCGTATCCACTACATTTTGCACATTGTTTTGGATATAGGAAGTTTTTTCGTTTGATGGGTGCCAAGTTTGTTAACAGTCAACAATAAACGTAGGAATACGTTTATTGTTGTTAGTGTTAAACACTTTGTAAGAGCATTTAGACTGATTCATATGTGATTCCGCTAAGTTTCTCCAATGCTTTATAATTAGATGAAGCATGGATTCACCATTACACACCAGAGAAGAAGCAATAGTCTAAATAGTGGGCGGAAGGAAGCAAAAATGCAACAAAGAAAGTGAAAACGGTATCATCTGCAGGAAAAGTCATGGTGTTATGAGATTCTCGAAGTGTAGTGCTAAGTGACTTCATGGAAGAAGGCAGGTCCATCACAAGAGGTATTACACTTCACAATTGGACCCCCAATTGAAAGGTGCTATTTGGTTAAGCGTCCACATTTGGCCAAAAAGAAGGTACTCTTTCACTACGATAATTCGCTTGCACATAGGTTTCGTGTTGTTGCTGCAAAACTCCATGATATACGCTTCGAAATATTACCACATGCACCATATTAACCGGGTTTGTTGGTTTGTTTGGTTTCTAATTGTTCTCAAACCTGAAGAAATGGCTTGCAGGACAAAGACTCACTTTGAGTGATGACGCGTGTGTTGGTTAAATTCATAACCAAAAAACATCAATAACTGATGCCTCTTGACACCTTGAAATAATATTTGTGTCGCATAAACGAAAATAAAGTTGAAATTAAACTATTTTATTTAGAAGAAAGCGCCTCAATATTAATAAAAAACGTAATACTTATCTCTATAAACAATTCTGTATCTATTTAAATAAAACGATTGTAGTTAAAAGTAACATAATTTTAAGTGTTTTAGTATAGGAACAGACTGTATACTTTCTCAGTATTTAATATATTCAACTTTTTATGTACGAAATAAACTGTACAACCTTTTGGAATGCTTGCATCTTACGAAAGATATTTTAATTTCGTAGTTGTTAAATTTTTAAAGTACGTTACAGTTTTACTATATAAGTATGCTTATTTGAATACTCGAAATTTTATAACACTCATTCTCATTACTCATTACCTATTCTTAAACTGAATTGGAAAACTGAATGATATCGTCTATGTCTATAAAAAGATTGCAAAAGATAAAATACTTACTTTATCTTGTAATATATATGTATATACATATGATGGTCAGAAATTCACTGATAATCGTCAGGTAGGACGATTCTATGATTAATTCTGAGTCGAGTTCTAATGCAGAGTCGTTAAGGCACACAAGACCACCATCAATGTAGAAAATGCGCGTTAAAAAATATTTCGAATTTTTAAAATTTTATGTGGAGAACCATGTTTATGCAACACTACGTTGGTGTAATCGCTTTATTCCAACATTTTGCTTTATTAAAACATTCCTTAACTGTTTTTTTTACGCTAAAGTACGTATAGCAATCTAGGCCTAGAATAACGTTTGTCAGTTTAACATTCATGTTTTGCAGTTCTATTTCTTACCTAATTTTTTGTGATATCCTAAGCAATTTGCAATGTACACTTTCACTAAATACGCTGATATGTACGTGGTTTTTAGGTTTTGCAATGGAAATGCGCACTTGGCAAAAGGCGAATATGCAATAGTTATTTTCATTGGACTTAAATAAAACTCGTATTTTGTCATGGCATTCCTACTGAGTTATTGATGGTTTTATACAATGTTGCCAAACCTACACTTCTTTTAAGCAACTCATATGGTAATTCTGTACTAGGATTATCGACTCAGAATTAATCACGTGAATTTTTGACCATATATATACACACACACACACACACACACACATATATATATATATATATATATATATATATATATATATACATCACATCATATCACCTGACTTCAACGAAGTGCACAACTAAAATACATACAAAATATAGACAATAATATGATATAATTGGTCACCTCCAAAACAAAAAAAAGGGAAAAATTTGTTTTTATAGATGACATACTTTAGGACAATATTGGAGATATTTTGGATTTTGGTGAGGCAGCTATATTGAATAAATTCTGAAGACGGCAGTATGTATATTGTCGAAACGTTAAAAAAAATTGAATAATTAATTAATTAACACTGCCGCAAAAAGCCACAAAAAAAAGGAAACCTTATACTACTATACATATATATATATATATATATATATATATATATATATATGTGTGTGTGTGTGTGTGTGTTATCCTGGTTCCCGAATACACCCCAATACAAGTCAGTGACTAACAAGACGTTGAAGAAGTAAGACGTCTGTGTGTGCGAGTGCGAAGACGACGACGAACAATAACTTTGTTATATATTATATTAATCATCTATGTTATTTAGTTTCAATACAATACGTCTCGTTGATATATCGTTTAGTTAATTACCTACGAATACTAAGAACCTAAAATCATACGGGACAATCATACCCCACACATATATATATATATATATATATATATATATATATATATATATATATATATATAATATCTTATTTAATATACACTTGTCATGAAATTTTTTAGGTAAATGTAACCTTCCACAAGTCATCTACATATGAACAAATATATTAAAACACTATATATTTGATTTATTTATTTTATTTATTGTGTTCAAAAGCAATTAATGTTTTAGTATGTTTCGACAAACGTGGGAAGTGGCAAATTTTTAAGAATAAAAAACAACGATTGTAATATTTTTAGACATTCCGTTTTTAATACGTACTGGATAATTCGCAATAAATTAAAAACTGCTCGATCTCTCTGCGAACTTGGAATAAACATGGTTAATTTTTTTTTTTATATAGTCTTACTAAGTCTAAATGATTAAATAAATCGATATTTCAGTTATGACAATTATCAGTTATTATTTGTAAAATGGATATAAACGGTCACAATTGCCAAATGATAAATGTATATATATATAAGAAAAAAACGTTCGATAACAACCGCAATAAATATATATAACAATATTATTAAACCCCACTTTGAATTTTGCTCAACTATAGTACATACATACGTGCTGCCTAGAATCACAAATTGAGAGAATGCAAAAACTACAAAACAAAGCCATGAGATGTATTTTAAAATGCTACCGTTACACATCCATATCAACAATGCTTAGTTCACTGCAATCGTTGAATATTAGACAGAGATTGGGAATGAATACCATATGCTTTGTGCAGAAAAAATTTGAACATTCAAAAGCAATGCAGGTGGACTAGGGAAAACACAATTTTACTAATAATAATAGGGACACAACATGAGAAGACGGCAAAAAACTAAAGATACAGATATAATTGCATATTGCTAAATTAAAATTGACATTTACATTATCACATAATAAGGGAACAGAGTAGAACCGTGCCAACATCGATGCCCACATGATGGAGAAGGAGACTGCAAATGAGACGAGTGGATTTTTAAAAAAATGGAGGGCTTAGGATGGCAAAGAATTATTATGAACAAAAATTAAGGGAAAAAAATTGCATAGAAAGAGGAAGAAGTCTTTTTTATTGATAGATGAATAATAAAAATAGACATGGAGATTTGGTTTTTAAAATAATTTTGAATGAAAAGTTGGCTATGAAGAAGTTGTTTGCGAGGTGGGTGAGCGACTGCTCGGTGTTTATTAAGAATTGATGCGAATACAAACTTCTTGTGAGTGTTTGCTGCGCTTTGCAAAAACATGATTTTATGCACCAATTCATTAAGAAAAAAAAAGAGTTGGGTTCGAAACCAACGGCGGCACGGTGGCTTTTGTCCCCTAAAGAAGGTGATGGTTATTTCATCTGTAAGAAGGATAATAAGACTCCATTTTTTTGAGATGCGAAAGGTATTCTTCTTACTAGTTACTTGCTAAAAGGCTAAATCATCACGTACGCACATTAGGCGTAGTTTTTTAGACAAATTAAAGCAAAAGTGAAAAAAGCATCCTTACTTAACCAAGAAAAAATTAGGTTTCGATTTGTTGCAGCACCTGCTTTATTTGCCGGATTTAGCACCGACGATTTACCACCTTTTTCCACGCCTAAAGAATACAGTGCAGTCAAAAATTTTCAACGGAAAACGATGTCAAAACTGCTGTTGGTGCTCATTTAAACGAGTTTAGAGTTCTGAAATTTATCAAAACGCAGAGATCCCAATGCGTTGAGGTGGCATAACTTTCATTCTACGAACTTTTTAGCCCATTCTCGTATGTGGTGATTCATTTTCTTAATACGTCCTGATGCTGGTAACATAATTACATAAAATATCTTAATTTGAAGTAAATTGAACAGTGGTTAAATTGCAAATTAACAACAAAATGTAGAAAGTTTTGACTTTCGTAAATAAATAATTTTATCCTATAATGTTTAAATGTACATTGTAACAGACACGTGGTGCACAATTTTACAATTAACGCAGTCTTAACGTTGATCTAAATTTAATGAGGATAATAATTGGACATTACTATTACGACAGAAATTTTGTTTTTTTTTAGTTATCACGAAATGTCGACGTTTTACATTTCCGTGTAGAACTACTCTATTCAAAGCTTGATATTAACATTGTCTATAATAACAATAGTATCTAATTTTAGCATAATTTATAATACGCGCATTTAGATAATGTCATGAAAACCAAAACTTCTATTAACTTACGTTGTCGATAATTTCGCAGAATCATTGTCGAAAACCTCTAGTTCAGTCGATATTATAACCTGATCGCACATGATATCTTCCACTTCTCCGCTCAAGAAGTTCTCCATCATGACTGAAACAAAAAACCCCAGTTATCACTTTCGTTGATACAAAAACGATTGAGATCAGTGGTACTCAATACGGGTATAAAATCACCTGATTCCTAATTGCTAGACACCTACACGACCATGCTTACGGATTAGCATTGAAGCGTGTTCAAATAATTAGATAGTCGTTTAAAATTACTTAACAGATAAGATTATAATACATGCATATGTTTTTAATCTTTATTATTGATAACACAATACATTTTAGGAGAGATTTTCAACGATTTATGTAATTTTTTAGAAGATCTGAATAGAGTTTAAAAGAGTTGAAGATGATGGTTATAGACGCAAAAACTATTTTAGATGTGTGTGGTATTTACAAAGGAAATAACTAAAAAGTGTAGGTGATCTATTATACCGTGCTTCTACATAGTCTTCAATATTATCTATAATAAAGTTAGTGGTTAAAAGGAAAAAAGAAAGTAAGCCCGCTGCGCCGGCTTTTGCAGCTGTCGTCGTAGTATTTCGCGACAGTTGCAAAAGCCGGCGCAGCGGGCTTGCTGCTGTCGTCGTCGTCGGCGGATATAATTTTTTTTGGACAAGCTCCCAGCACTTCAATTTAATCGCGTGACATCACAGTTGCCATAGTAAATTGTATGTAAAAATAAAAATGAGTGTGTATATGTTAGTATGCCTGTGGTGCCGTTCCATAAGTATCTTGGGCCCGATAATAGTTTAAACAGTGGCGAACCCGTCGACGAAGACGATCGGATTGCACAAGAGCATGACTCGCGCATGAAACAGCCCTAACTGCTGAGGATATTTCAAACCCTGATAAAGAGGAAAAAAGAAATCATTAGAAGCAGGATATCGAGTTATAGAGTTTTTTTTTTATTAAGAACGGTATATTTTATTTTATTTATTTATTTGATTCCGTTAAATCCAATTTTCCACTTTTTCATATAAATTAGGTCCAAAGATACATCGTTCAGTATTGGTATGCAAATTGCCTAACCACTTAACCCCATAGAAAGAAGTCTAGCATAAACGTGGAGGATGATTGATCGGCATATTTATAGAAATAATCGATTAAAACTTTTTCATCCAGTAAAAATTGATGTATTGATTGCTTGATTGGCAATATGGCAAGTGATGCCGTCTTGTTGAAACCACATTTTGTCGAATTCAGGCCAAAAATCCAGCCAACATTGGGCGATATGGAGTTCCATTCACAGAAACGGAGTTAGTAAGTTACTAGCATCACTAAAGAAAGTAAGGTCCAACGACTCCTCCAGTAAAAAATGCTCATTAATCACTTCGAATGGTTGCTATTCTTTTTTGTGCTTCATGCGCTTCTGGCTGATTTTCAGACCTGATATAGCAATTTTACTTATTCACGAGTGACCTTCGTCGTTGAAGATAATTTTCTAATGAAATTTGGGATCATTTTTTCTAAAATTTAATTACTGCATCTGCAACGTAAAACAACTGATCATTTAGATTGAGTTCTTGAATTAAAGCAGTCTTATAAACACGTGGACTACGATTTTTTTGCAAAATTGGCCACAAACTGGTATCAGCAATGTCTGTCTGACACTGATGAGAAATTGACACATTTGGATCATCACAAATGATAATATGCTAATATTTTGTTGCTCACTAGTACCGAACGTTATGAACTGAATATGTTGATTCGAATTTTTTCATAAGACTTTCAATTGCTCTTTGACTTGGACCGTTATAAGGATCAAAAACTGGTTTTAATGCACGTAAAGCAATATCGACTGAATATGAATTTTGATTAATTATTTAAATAACTTATAAACTTCGTCGAAGAGTGTATCGTTCCATTATGATATGATAAGGTACAGACAAGTATAAATGTTAAAAATACAAATTCAGCAGGATTTCCATCTGAAAGAAATTTCAATTTACAATTGCGCCGTCCTCAATGGAAAATCTCTTATTTATCTGTCTTTAAAATAGCTTTTCATGAATATAAGCATCTACTACAGATCATAGTAGAAATGGATACCTAAGGAACAAATGACATAAAACTGGTTTTGATTGGTAGTTAAACGTTAAGCTAATTTTCTTTAAGAACACATATTTTGTTTGTTACATAATACTGTATATACTTCATACTCCGATTGATTTATACCTATATTTTTAATGATCATATCAATGAACTACCCATAAGTAACTGAAATTGTGGACTATAAAAGGTATTTAGCTGAATACAAGAAAATAAATTGTACAATACTATATATTCGTGCAATCTAAATCAAATAATCGCACCACATTTAAAATGAAGTAGTTGCATGGCTTTTTCAAGATCTTTTGTCTATTTAAGAACTGCCCATTTATAATTGTTGATATTTATTTGCTAAATTCTGAAAGTATAAATAAAAACATTTATGGGTCGCTATAGAATTTATTTGTTTGAAAGTAAGCGGTTTCTATAACTTAAAATTGATTAAATTCAATCAAGAAGATATTTATATTACTTAATTAATTGCTTAGCAAAGCTCATTGAACATTGTTTAAATAATTGTTTGAGTAAGATGATTGACTTCATAGTATTCTAAATTGAATTCAATTGCTGTGTGTCTGCCTATTTAAACGCATATAGAACAAATGTTAAAAATCAAATCAATGTTTATTATAAGAAAATATCAAATACTCTAGCTGTTGAGTGTATGTCCATATACATACATACATACATATTGTTATGTATTTTACACTAACCATTGATATGAATATAAACATGCATTATGTTATGACATTTAGATGTGCATATTATGTGATATAATATATTTATTGACAATATTTCGTTACATAAAAGATTTACATTTCTTAAAAGAAACACTCTATTCATGTATACAAAGATATACAAGCTACTGTAGAAAAGATTAGTTTTATTTTAAAAGATGCATGTAGATATATCAATTAATTTTGCTTCGGATGCACTTAATATAGCTTGCAAATACATGGGCAAGGTGAAAAGTTCTCGGCCTGACAATGAAAAACTGCGATTTAAATTTAAAATATGATTTTATTTTTCTACATAGTCTCCCTTGAGTTCAACACACTTGGTCCAGCGTTTTTCTAACATCAATATTCCTTCCCGGAAGTGAGAGTCTGGAAGGCTGTCAAAATATTCTTCTACGGTCCTTTCAACTTCTTCGTTGGACGTGAATCGCTTTCCAGAAACAAATTTTTTCAAATTTGGGAATAGATGGAAGTCTAAGGGTGCCAAATCAGGAGAATAGGGAGGATGGCCAAGCAAATCGTACCCCAAATCTCGCAATTTTCCCATCGCCAACGCACCCTTGTGTGCGGGTGCGTTATCCTGATTTTTTCTTCTTCAAACCAGGCCTCTTTTCGCGAATTTTGGAATCCAGCTGGTCAAGAAATTATACGCCTGTAATTGTTCTGCCTTTTTCAAGGTAATCAATTAACAAGATTCCTTTTGCTTCCCAAAACACGCTGGTCATGACTTTTCCGGCAGATGCGATCGACTTCGCTTTTTGGCGCTGAACCACCGGCTTCCACCCACTGCTTCGACTGCTGTTTCGTTTCTGGTATGTAGTGGTGGACCCATGTCTCATCCATGGTGACAAATCGCCGCACAAAAACGGTCGGATTCTTATTAAATCGGTCCAAAGAATGCTCCGAAAATCGTTTGCGCATTTGCTTTTGATCGACATTCAGCAAATGCGGCACCCATCTTGCGCAGAGCTTTCTCATCTCTAATTCTTTGTGCAAAATGTTTCGCACCCTTTCTTCCGATATCCCCACAGCCTCAGCTATCTCACTCACTTCACTCGCCTATCGTCCAACACAATATCATGTACTTTTTCGATGATTTCTGGTGTGGTTGCGGTTTTTGGCCGTCCTTCACGTGGGTCATCTTCGACGGACGTACGACCACGTTTAAATTCAGATGCCCACTTTTTAACGGTTGACATCGAAGGAGCAGAGTCCCCGTACACTTTTGTCAACTTCAGATGAATTTCCATAGAGGTTAAACCATCCAAAACAAAGAATTTTATAACAGCACGATATTAAAGTTTATCCATTTAAAAAAATAACACGCACGACGTCTACTAAAAAATTCTTGCAAACAAACTACTTGAGAGAACAAGTTGAAAGTTTTCATATGAACTGAAGACACATGCAGCCATGCAGGAAACATAAATTTCTGTTAATTGTAACGCTATCTCTGTGTCAGGCCGAGAACTTTTCACCTTGCCCACGTATTGTGAGATGTTCTTATATATTTTGAAAACTACTAAACCTTCCTTATGTTGTGAAATTTATATACCACAACCTCAATAAAGGATAAACATTGCTTTGAACACTCTTATTGTACATAGTTATTAGAGTTTCGGATATAATTTCCTGTAAACTAAAATGTATATAGGATATAGTGTAAATTTACCTAAAGTATTATATTATACGAATATAATTTAGTTAATTTGATGGAAGCTGTAACCAATCAATCAAATTTGAGTGTATTTTGACAGGTTATAAATGTTGACATATCTACAAAAATAAAATTGGGTGAAGTATATAATATAACCATAATAATATACTAACCAATTTGGAAATAAATTCATTAGTATGCAATTTCCATCTAATTTTGCAAGTAATTAGTTATTTATGTGGAATGTTAATCAAGATCGAAACTACGTCAAAACATCGATACTAACGATCATATGATAAGCAGGATTGCAGGAATTGGTAGACGATTTTAAAGAGACATACAAATACGGCGAGTAAAATGTCCAACAGAAGACTATAGCGTCTTACAAATGTAAAAGGAGATTTGAGCGTTAAAGGTGCGTTTAAATAAATAAATTTAATACGTAATGAATTTAGAATTTCATAGTAAAACATTTTGAAAGAGGACAATGAAAACACGATAACATAGAGAATGAAAACCGTACGCATCATGTTCCTGTGTAACTGCTTCGTGCAGGGCGCTCCGGCAACTTTTCCGGCTCCTATATAAGCGGAAGCAAGAGTCAAAGATGGGAGAATTTGAGACTTTTATTTCTGTAAAAAATTCTTTAAATCATCGGCTAAAATTTGCCAAGAAACCATCCTGAAAGTGGTCAAGTCAGTTAATCACAATTTTCTTCAAAGCCAGACATGGACTTTTTAGCAGAATTCTGCACCAACCTGTACAAATGAAACTTCCCAGTCTTATCTCAAACAAGTTTGCCAAATTTTATTACCACAAAAGGTTGGTCATCTGGCAGTCCAGAAATGTTGGAAAACATGCCATAAAAGATATTTTAATATTAAGAATTCGAGACAAACAATTAATATTAGCTGTAGCTAACTTTCCAATGTACGAGGTTTGTGCTGCAATTGATGCTTGGCCACTACGACTCGTACAAGTTTACTTTGAGAACTAATACTTCCAACGCAACACTTTATTTCAACATATTTGTCTTAAATAAAAGAAATTTGGTGTTTAAAATGAAATTATAACTTTATCAATGAAAACGTGTCAGCGTTAAATAAAAAATTCGCTTCAGTTTGACTATTCATTGATTTTGTGAAGGCATTCGACTCTGTTGCACATGCATTTCTACTGAATAAATTAGAAATGTGCAGGGGTGCTGGTCTCGATTGGTTCAGGTTGTATCTTTTTCGGTACAAGAATTACAACAACAACTAATAATTGATTATATAAAGTAGTGAGAGAACTGTATGTTCATTTCTCAGATAGAAGTGAAAACACTTGCATATATCGCTTTAACCGCCATTCAATAGTTGACTGAGCAAACAGCGACAAGCGCGTATAAATAGGGCTAATTGCCGAATAAAGCGTGATAATCAAAGCAGCAGCCAAAAAAGATAATCTTGCTTTGTAGACAAGTTATAATTTCCTGCTATTATGAATGAAATC
Source organism: Dermolepida albohirtum (assembly GCA_031893035.1). Taxonomy (NCBI): domain Eukaryota; kingdom Metazoa; phylum Arthropoda; class Insecta; order Coleoptera; family Scarabaeidae; genus Dermolepida; species Dermolepida albohirtum. The sequence continues at coordinate 206,646 of JAVIWB010001844.1, read as the reverse complement.
TTTATCATTGTTAAAAGAAAAAGTATTTGTTTCTTACCTTGAAATTTTTGTAACTTAGTCCAGTGGTTATTTTTTATGCGTCTTCTCTATGCATGATTTTATATTTATTTAACTAACTATAATTCAACTTACAAAAAGAATTACATTCAATAGTTTGTTGAATAAACTATTCTCAATGTATATTAATTATTTAATAAATGATCAGTTTTTGCTGTAGTTTTATAAAATACAAGCACTAGTATAGTATCCATTACATGTATCAATAATACAAGTTAATAATATAATAAGCAATCATCAAGTACTGTCTATTTGATATTAATGATACATCAAGTTGTCGCTTTACGTGTCTGTAATAATTCATTGATTTTTAAGCGAATGCAACGTTTTATAATATTCTTTGTGAAACACAAAATATGAAATTTATCGAGCATATTAATTTGATATGATTAAGAACAATAAAATGCTAATTGAAAGAAAAAGCTTTCTTTACTTATCGATACGTTACAATTTTCTTAGTAAATTAATAACATGTACACTTAGGCAACGTTTACTTCCAATAAATACAGTTCTATTATTTCTGTAGTATCATAAATTTTTTAATATTTTACCGATTAGTGTAGTAGTTTACTTTTGCATTTTCACCATTATGTGTCATAATAGCAGTTGTATTAATACAGGGCAACATGGTTTTATGACTAAGCGATTAAGAATAACCAATGAGTTATTTTTGTTAATATAATTCATACATGCATAAATCATACGTGATCAGGAACAAATTTATGCAATAATATAAAGTTTCAAAAAGCTTTTGATCAAATTAATTATTATATTATTTTACTTAGACTTGGAATTATGGACTTACTCGGTGATTTCATTTCTAAAATCCAATTTGACAGAAAACAATACGTCGAAATCAGTAACATGAGATCGAATACATTTACTCTCACTACAGTAATGCCATAAGGTTGAAATGTCGGTCTAGTTTTGTTTCCGATGGTAATTTTGATGGAGCTTGTGGTTGATTAACTTAATCACTGAAGGTTGATATAACGGGTGGGTCATTTAAAAGTTTAAATTTAAAAACGCAATAATATGTTATATAATAATAATATGTTGTGAAGTACAATTGTTCCGGTTAGAGATGGAATATTATTTCATTCATATGGCTGCCGCGGCTGGCCTCACAGTACCCCATCACGGCAATGACATCACGAATGTTGGCCTTCAAATGCTCAATTAATCATGAAAACCATCAAATCGCAGCATCATTTCGCCTAATTAAACACCCGTAAAACGTTTGACGCAATAAGTCGATTGTGGCATGAGATATGTGGCAAGTTGCACCATCCTATTGAAACCAAACATCGTTCACATCAATACCCTGAAAAGCGGGCACAAAAAATCGGTTATCATGGTGCGATAGGTGTCTCCATTGACCGTAATGGTTGCGCCGTCCTCATTTTCAAAGAAATATGGGCTAATGATGCCTCAGCTCCACAAGTCGCACCAAACAGTCACTCGTAGTGGGTGCATTGGCTTCTGTAAGACCACGTGTGGGTTTTCTGAGCCCCAAATACGGCAATTTTGCTTGTTAACATACCCACCAAGATGAAAATGAGCTTCGTCCGAAACGATGCTTTTTTGGCAAAATCGACATCATCGTGCAGTTTCTCGTTGGCCCATCTAGCGAAGCGAAAATGAAGCGGATGGTCATGCGACTTCAACTCTTGAACCAATTGAACTTTGTAAGGCGTCATACCGAGATCTTTTCGTAAAATTCGACGTAAACTGGTGCGTGAAATGTTCGATTCTTGAGAACGATGACGAGTTGATGTTGATGGATTCTCACGCACACTCTCAGCCACAGCTTCGATATTTTCGGGTGTACGCACTGTACGAGCACGCTCACGTCTTGGCGCATCAGCAATGAAACCAGTTTCTCGAACTTTAGCAATAAACTTGTGTATACCGGGCACTGTTGATCCTTCTCTGCGACCAAATTTTGTACGACATGTTTGTGCAATTTCCGACCAATTATCTTTATTTTGTAAATAAATTTCCAATAAATCCCAACGTTGTTCAAGCGTAAATCGATTCATTTCGTTCAGTGGAGATAATATACTGAATTTTGTGACAGAATAGAATGACATAAGTATTGCCCCTTTCCACATTAATTTTCGTATTCTGCACGAAAATTAATGTAGCAAGGGGTTTTATATATATATATACATATATATATATATATATATATATATATATATATATACATATATATATATCAACCTTCAGTGATTTGATTCCGATATTTAATTATATAGCTAATATCCTTGAATGCGATATTCTGCAAAATTTATTCTGTCGACCGTTCGAAATTACAAAAGAATTTGCAGCAGTTGGGGTTTGGTGTAGCACTTTTTATTGTATAGGCAGCAGCGGCGGTCTTAGCAGTTGCGAGGCTCCGGGCAGCAGATCTTTGCGAGGCCCTTTGTCTTTTGTGCAAAGTACGAAAAATGTAAAGTACTTCTGATGAATGAAAGAGAAATTAAATTTGGAGTTTTAAAATATTATATTAATAGATTTTGTTTGTTGCTGCGGAAGGTTATCAGTTGACCGTGGTGTACCTAGGGATCGGTTCTTGGCCCAATTTAGTTTTTAATTTACAAAATGACATAGCATATTAACTATGTGGATGACACTAATATATTGATAACGGGAAGTAATATTGAAAATGTTATAACAAAAATAAATAATCTACTTGCAAAGATACGACATTGGGTTAAAGAAAATTAAACGTAAACAATGACAAAACAAACACAGTTGCTTTTTGTAATCGTGGAAATAATTCCTAAATATAAATTCCGATAACATTGCGATATTGAATGCGGTTAATATATTCGGATTAATTGTTAAAACAAATCTATTATTGCATCCGCATATAGACAGTCTTAGCGTTAAATTGGTTACAGAAAATTTTGCAATACGGTAGTTAACAGGACACAGTACGGCTGAAATTAAATAGGTGCTTTATAATGCTTATCTTCAATCGATAGCAAAGTATAGAATTGGCCACTAGGGACGTAGAGTGTCAGTACATTCTACTTTTATTTTATAGAAACAAACAATAACAATAATGGTCGGGTTGGGTCGGAGGGATTATTGTAAAAACGCCTTTAAGAAGCTAAAAATAATCACAAATCCAGTATTGTACGTACATGAAATATTGGATTTTACGATTCAATTCGCAAACCTTTTTTTGTAATGATTGATTTCTGATTATATTACATTAACCCTATCCGCTTCTGTCCATAAATGTGTATTTTTTACCCTACTTTAGTCGTTTTTTTAGATTATGGCAACCATGGTTTTTTCCTGGCTTTTCATACTGATTTATAGCTTCTCTGAGCCGTCTATTAATTGTCTTAAATGAAATTGACACGCAGTATTCGCGATTTAACTTACGATATAAATCTTTTGCTGTACGACGACAATTAGTTAATAATGGGCGTTGTACACAACGATCTTCTTTAATAGTTGTTTTGCGTTTTGGACCTCTTTCCGGTCTTGATCTTATATCCCTTGTTTCACGGTAGCGTCTTATTGTTGTTTGTACAGCGCACTGAGAATATTTAATTCTTTTTGCTGACTACTGCTTGTGAAAATATAATAATAAATAATTTACGAGCTCACTAAGTTCTCCTGTTTTTAGTGACAGATAAAATAAGCACTATTAAATATCAGAATTATAATAATAATTTCGAAATACGAGATTTAAAATACGAAGGGTACTAGGAAAGTTTTGTAATATGAGGCAACAATGAATCGTAGGAAACTGCTTGTTGCTGCATGTTGAGACATGTTCATACGTGCATAGTAGCTGCCGCGCCTTGTCCATGGGCTCAGTTATTCATTAGCAGTGAGAGTGTAAAGTGCTTGCGATGGCATCGTGGTCACGAAATGAGATAAGGGCAGTTTTGCGTTTTAATTTCGTGAGTGGTTTAAACATAGACCAGTGCTTCGAAGAAATGACTCTTGCACTAGGTGATGTTTGTCCACATCGCACAACAATATTCAGGTGGTATAGAGAATTCCAAAGGGGAAATTTAACTGTGGAGGATGCTGATAGGCCGGGAAGGCCAAAAACATCAGTTACGGAGGAAAACGTTACTACTGTCAGGAAAATGCTTGGCAAGGAGAGGCGAATGACCTACCAACAGATAGAGGGTACTTCAAGCCTAAATGCACCAGCAATTCGTTCAATTCTGCATGATCATTTGCACGTGAAGAAACTTTGTTCTCTCTGGGTGCCGCATCGACTGACTGAAGAGCAGATGACACGACGTGTGAGTTGGTGCCGGGAGATGTTAAAAAAGTTTAATAAGGGACAATCTTGGTATGTGAGTAACATCGTGACAGGTGACGAGACTTGGCTGTACTATTACGATGTGCCGACCAAAGCTCAAAACAAAGTTTGGGTCTTTGATGGACAAACTCGTAGTTGTCAGAAAATCCCGATCTGTAAAGAAGAAAATGTATGTATTTTTCGAATCGAGCGGAATTGTGGAACGTGTCGTTTTGGACACACAGAAGAGAAGAAACTTCTCGAACACCCTCCCTACAGTCCAGATCTTGCTCCCTGCGACTTTGCACTGTTCCCGATTGTGAAAATGAAGTTAAAAGAGAGGCGGTTTTCCAGTGATGAGGACCGTCTGCGGGCTTGGGACAACGAGTGTGCTTTACTCCCTAGTGAAACTTGGCAGAACTGGCTTAAAGATTGGTTTCGGACGATGGAGAGGTGTATTGAGTGTAGAAGAAATTACTTTGAAAAAATTAAATAAAGCCGTATTGCAAAACTTTCCTAGTACCCTTTGTACGATACACACTGTACAAATGAGTACTAAATGTAAAAATAGGAAAATTTGAAGCAATTACCTTAAATAAGTTGTAGGTAAAGACCGTTCTTATAGTAACATCGTCATACTGGAGATAAATATGCAATTTAAATTTTTTATTGTAAAAATTGCCCGTCTGACCCTCATTATAGTAGTATAAAGCACACTTGAACGTTAATAATTTCTGCTATTTTTGTCATACAATGTGTTACATTCCACTTTTTCAATAAATAATTTATCTTCGCATATACATTGTATGATTATTAGACTGTTTGATATACCTATGCATATGTATAATTGGTATTTTAAGAATTCAATCGTAAACAAATTTGAAATCGGACTGTCAAATGCAAATGTAGAAGTCGAATTGTCAAATGCAAATGTAGAAGTATAGATCTACATGTGTTATATTTTCAATACAGGGAATTACAAAAGTTTTGTAATATGACGCAACCTATTGTTGTATGATATTGATAAGTTCATTATATGTTGAGAACTGCGTAAGTCTACACTGTAAACGATCGCTCAGTCTGTATGTTAGTTACTTCAGAAGTGTGGCAGTGGAGTGGATTAAATATTGATTATCATTTGGAGGAAATGACTCCTCTGTTAGAAAATGATAGTCAACATTACCACAGTATTTATGTGGTATAAGGAGTTTCAGAAAAGAAAATTCAGTTCAGAAGATGCCCTGAAGTCAGGACAGCCTGCATCGTGCGCTATCGGGAAAAACGGCGATGCTGTCAGGAAGAGGCTCGAGTCTAATGCATGTAACTTACCGTGAGGTAGAAGAATGTCTGAGCATATAAGCATTTATACACCGGCAATTCGTATCATTCACTAGACACGCACATTTCATTGTGACGCAAAATGTTCCGGAAGTTTAAGAATGAAAATTGTTAACAGCATCTTGACAAGTAACGAAACGTGGCTTTCCATTAAGAAAAAAATTGTGGTCATTTTCCCTACCGTGAAAGGAGTCTCGAGACAGTCGCAGTAAAGTGCAACATCGAGGAGTGCCTGCCTAGAATGATGAAATGCATCTGATTTTTCCCATCGTTCCAACACGTTTCAAGAACCAAGGTGAGTGTATTGGATTATCCATTTTATAGCACAGATTTCGGTCCAAATGATTTTGCGTTTCCTCATGTGAAGACAAGTCTGAAGAAGGGGCAGTATTTCAACGATTATAGTCTTTTTAGAGTGTGGGATAACGAATGTGTTTAGCTTTCATAACAAACGTAGAAGAGTTGGTTTGATGATTTGTTTCGAGGAATGGACAAATGTATTGTCTGGTGGTAATTATTTTGAAAAATTGTAAAAATTAATTAATTATTGCAAAACTTTTGTGGTTCTCTCTGTATGTTTGAATTTTTAATATTATGAAATTTAAATTTTGTAATAAGCTGCATATTTAAAATTCAAGTTTTCGTGAGTATATATATGCGGTGTTATCATGTGTCCTCTATAGAAAATTTTGTACAATGACAGTTTGTCCCAAATTAAACTTTACATATCTCAACCACATGGTTTTGTGAAAGACAAATCAACCATATTATCAGTTCTATTGAAAACAAACTCAGTTTGTCAACCGACAATGTTTATACGGATTCCTCCAGAGCATTCGACACGTAAGATCATAACGTTTCAATACAAAAACTTGATGCTTTTAATTCTTCTGACGATTCGCTTACTTTCCTATCATCGTACATATTTGAACGTAATTGCTATGAATTTTAAGATAGTTACTGCTCTTTGTCATACATTTCTTTCTCAGATGTTATGTAAGGAAAAAATTTGGGCGTACGTTGATGATTTGCAGATATTTTGCTACAACGAATAATATAAACGACGCCTTACCTCTGTAACCGAACCTAAATTTTGTTAGTAACTGATATATAACAAAAATGATTCTTCTGTATATAGGAAATTGCTGTCTCGTGTTTTATAACTAAGTGTAACACATTATTAAATTTGATTATGACATGATTTTATTTCTATACCTAGATCAAACATAGTAAAAGATTTAGGATTACAATTCGATTTTGCTTTAATATTCTCCAATCACATTAAATCCCCGAACTTTACAATTCGCATCTGCCGAAGTTTAAGTGAATTTTTGACATCGAAATCTTTGTATAATGCATTTGTGCTTAGAAAATTGGAGTATGAAACAAATATTTGATATCACGACTGCTTATATTTGAAACTTCCCTTCTTTAAGATTGAAGGAATTTATCACAGCCAAAGCATATTTTACGAAGAACTCATGCGAAAGCATCTTTTGAGTCGCTTTCGTTGGAGGAGGTAGGATTTCAGATCTTTATTTGGTGAAGGTTATTGCGAATACTGTCAATTCTCTTTTGCTGTTGGCTTCTTAACCCCGTCACGATTAACTTGTTTAACCAATACAATTTTATATAAAGAGCAAGAACAAATATCATGAAGATGACGCTCATTAGGCATATAACTACTTATCACTTATATAAATCACTTATATCACTTATCATAAATAACAGAACACTTGTATTTTAGATACATCCCTTAGACTTTTACCTGTTTTGGTGAGAATAATTGAAATAACAGTTGTAAATGTAATTCTGAGAAGGATTATTCGGATTATTATTATAAATTAGATAAATATATTTGTTTCTGAAAAATATTGTAAATCCTTTTAATAGTTTTATGGCGTCTATTTAATAGAACTATTTTATATACCCCAATAAATTTAATAGGGTTTACAACGCAATATTATTATAATGGTATTAGGAATTCATAGTAAACTATTTAGCAATTTAAAAATTAGTTTTTGTGCAGCATTTGTCCGAGTAAGTTGCAATACCAGTATTTGAGAACAGACGTAAAAGTAACTTATAAAAATGCTGAAAAGAAAGGAACTTAGCGCAGAAACTCGTAGTTCTATAATAACGCTACATGGTGAAAAATTTTCACTGCGGCAAATAGCCCAAAAGTTAAATTTATCTTCTCACGCGGTGCAAGAAACAGTGAAACGATATTTACAAAGTTGATCATTATAACCAATAAAACGTTGCGGAAAGCCAAGGGTAACTACCAGATAAGAGGATTTGCGCCTAAAAATACTATCAAAACGAAATAGGCGCCTCACAGCTTCGAGCAGAGCTGAATGAAGGCCGTCGAAAGCAGGTGTCACTGACTACTGTAAAACGACGTTTGACAAAGGCGGGACTACATGGGCGTATTTCAGCTCGAAAACCATTATTGAATCCACGAAATCGTAAGAAACGGTTAGAATGGGCCCAGGACCATCAACATTGGGACATAGAAATGTGGAAGCAGGTGTTATGGACAGATGAGTCAAAGTTCCAAGTGTTTGGTAGTAATCGACGAGTTTTTGTTCGAAGGCAAGTGGGTGAAAGGATGTTACCTGAATGTGTAGTGCCAACCGTTAAACACGGGGGAAGTTCTGTGCTTGTTTGGGGATCCTTTTCCTTTGATGGTGTCGGAGATTTGTACCGCATTGAAGGCATTTTACAAAAGGGGGGGTACCTGAAGATTTTGGAGGAACATGCAATTCCGTCTGGATTAAGGTTAATTGGTGAAGGTTTTCACCTACAACAAGATAATGATCCCAAACACACTTCCCAACTTTGTAAAAAACTATGTGAATCAAAAAGAGGAGGCCTAATATTTGTAAAGAAATCATTAAGCGCAGAGGTGGATACTTCGACGAAAGTCGAATATGATAAGAAATTCTACAGAATATGTTGAAATTATTTTATTTTATAAGGAAAACTGTTTATTTGTCTCGTAGATATAGTTTTGTAGAAATATATATACATATATATATATATATATATATATATATATATATATATATATATATATATATATAGATAGTATATAGTTTTGTTTCACTAAACGTGCATGTTTTTTTTAAATTTCATCTACTGATTCCTCACTTATGACCTGTAGTGTATGTGTTAATGTTAACAAAATAAATCAAGAATAAATGATTATAATTCTATTAACATATAATTTAGTTTATTTTGTATTTTATTTGTATCTTTAAAGTATACCATGTAATCTTATGTCTTAACCTATTAACAGTTTATAATTATTGGGCAATAAAGAAGATTATTATTACATTATTATTGTTATTATTACAACAGATGACAAATTTTCTTTTAAAAATTTTTTAAATAATAAATACTTACTTTATAAAGCTCTCGTGTATTGTAAAATAATATAAAAGAAATGAGATGTTTGTTTTTAAAAGCAACAGTATTTTGTTGACACTAAAGAAATCCATAAAAGTTAAACAAAGTTGTAAGAAAATGTCCACACGTTTCAAACATATCTTACGTAAATATCGGTGTGCAGGAATGAACAATATTGATTCATTATGTCCTTGGCTTCAGTTTTATTATGAATCCATTCATGTATGTAGGTGTATTTCAGAAAATTATAATTTATTTTGCTGCTAGAAATTCATTCGTATGAGGAAAATCTATAAAAACACGTCAGTCAATATGAATGAATAGAAAAAATATTACAAAAGCTAATGTGTATGGTCTGGGATTTTTGTGATAAAATATTATATAAAATCATTTGTTTTCATTAATTATATTATTATATTAATTAGTATTTACAATGATAAATTTCTTTCTTGAATTTTATATCTGGTTGTCGTAAATTTAATACCTCCGTACTAAAAAAAATACCCTACCTACCACAAAAAACTTTTAATTTGATTTTCAATTTACTTCACTTGTTTGCATTTTCAATTCTTATTATTTAGTAGAAAATACTATTTATCGATTATATCCCTCATGATTAATAAACTAGTAGTTTTGAAGAATTTTAAGAAATTGAACAAATCGCAGCGATATATTGCTATCTCTACAAATACCCCTCGATCGCTTTCGTACATTCTAATATTTTTCTCCTCTTTTCATAATCGGTGAAGGTTGATATATAACCCCTTTCTACATTAATTTTCATATTCTATATACGTATTTTGGCAAGTAAGTTCAACTAAGTCATCCGCAGATAATTAAACAGTGTCGCACCTGGAAAATTACGGCAAAATACCCATACGTAAACAAATTCCGCACACGAACCGTACCGCCGAAAGCCAAAACGCACACTCCGTGTGTGGAGTGTGCGTATTGGCTTTCGAAAACAAATTCCGCACACGAACCGTACCGCCGAAAGCCAAAACGCACACTCTGTGTGTGGAGTGTGCGCTTTGGCTTTCGTGTATTTTCGCACACGTATTTTGCCGCAGTTTTCCAGGTGCGACACTGTTTAATTATTTGCTGATTCTGACAACTTAGTTGTCGAAATTCGTATACAGAATACAAAAATTAATGTGGAAAGGGGTTATATATCAACCTTCAGTGATTAAGTTAATCAACCACAGGCTCCATCAAAATTACCTTCCTCTTTTCATTTTCAACACTCTCGCACTATCGCACTCGCAATGTTTCTAAGGAACATCAGTGTTGTAAAGAAATCATCACAAATAATTAATTATATGCCTGAAATGTAGTATAATCTATTTGGTGCTTCGCTTGTTCATTGGTTCATATTGCAAACTGCCATGTAGTAATCACATATGTCACTTTATTTGTAAATGTTAAAATTTAATTTACATATCAAAATAAAAATTATGTTAAATATATTTCTTTAATTGGCAGGATAGCTCTTCAAGAGACCCCGCTACAGAAGGTATATAATGGGCCAACTGTGGCATAAATGCAATGACCTTTTGGCCACCATCTAAAAAATCCAAATCCGAAAACAGAGAAATTAGCGGTGATATATTTTGCAATTAATTTTAATTAATAAATAAGCCTTTTCGTTTTAATGCATATTTATATAAATCTGAATATAATCATTACAAATATCGCTTTCGTATATTCTAATATTTTTCTTTTTTTGTATGCTGATGTTGCTTTTGAGAAATACTCTCTCGCAGCGTACTCGGGATGTTTCCAAGCAACATCAGTTTCGTCAGCAAGTCGGGAAAAACATATTCAATCCTCACTTTTAGGATATTATTACTGAAAATATACCTGCCATATACGTGCTAACAACGAACTTTATCTTATTTACATCATTTGTCCATTATAACGGTTACGTAAATCAAGCTGTGGTGTATATTATCTTAAGGTATAAGTTCAAAAATAAGTTTTACGTTAAAGAGAAGGCTATCACAGTGCAATGGGGTAGTAAAACAAACAGAAATTTGTGCTCATATGTTTAATCTTCAAATCTTGTTATACAATCGGATAACACAATCAGGAATGGAATTATGTTGCAGATTGTTTCGAGTAAATTTTCAAACAGGTAACAGAAACCCTTAACACAATATTATTTGTATCCTAGATACGTATTTCGACAGTTAAGTTGTAGTTTTCACTAAGAAGGAACGTAGTATTGAAACACGAGCAGGGCAAAGCAACACAGAGAAAAAGCGCGAAATACTCTACTTGACTTTCATATAAACACTTGTTTGTATGGAGCATTACTGAACCCATGTTTCAACAATTTCTTTCCTATACAAGATGACAACTTAGCTGTCGAAATGCGTATCTAGGATACAACTAATAATGAAGTAAGGTATTTCTGTCACCAGTAGGTGAAACAAGAGCAACCGTGTTGATATTCTACAAACTTATGTGGATGTAGACATATTATTATTTAAATCGCAAGAAAAATGCAGATGTTAAACCAAACCACGGGATCAAAACATAGATCCAATGCAATATAAAAAATATTTAAAGCAATCGCTTAAAATTAAAATTAAATCTTACAATGACATAATTTGTTGCTACTGAAAAACAAGAGACTAAACATGCGGAATAAGAATAGACTCCTTGTTAAAAAAAAAACAGTTACACTTTCCTTCGGAGGTCACTTTCTCACAATGCAGAGTTGCAGATCAACTATAAAGAAGGAAGAATATCGTTTAGAAATTATACTGAACTACATGGGATTCATTATTTCGTGTATGCTGCTGCTGAGAACTGCGTTCTTATTTGAATAAACATTCTTCACGCGAGAAAAAAAGATGCACAGTTCAATAATACGAAAATAATGGTTAGTTAAGCCCACGCCGACTCAATGGTTCCTAAAATTGCCAACAGAAGAAATGAATTCATCGATGAATTTAAGAAGATACAGTGTAAAGAAAATCTAGCCATCCACCGGGATATTGATAACGCAAATGGAAACCAACTCCATTCTAGAAGTCAACCCATAACGTCACCAATCAAATATTTTGAGAATAATTTTAATGTCACTAATGGTTAGACGTAAGAATTGACTAAAAATGTAACTTTCACAATCCACCCGGTTTCGACTTGCCTAGAAAAACGTAAACCAATCTTATGGAAGTACTCACTCCCTTTACAAACAGAGCAAAAGCTTTCATTATTTCTTTTGATTGCAGTCAAGAAACTCATCCGGTGTAGTGCCATAGGCGGAGCACCGGATTCTAGGATAATTATTGTTAATTATTTAAGTTTTTCTAAATAAAGAGTCATGAAACTCAGACTGTCACCTACGTCGTGAAGAATTATGCCATATGAACACCAACGAAGAGCAAAAAAGATTTCCTCTGGGTGACTCCACAGACAATGGAGAATAGTATAGATGCTTAGTTGAAAACTTTTTAAATGTGTTGCCCATTTTTATTTCAGAATTCTTTAACCATCCATATGTGTTATTGCATGTAACGTGTCAAAAAGGTCATACGCTAAACAGATAAATCTCTAATTATTTAGAGTAACATGTTTTCATTGACGTCTTCCGGATATTTAACGTTTCAATGACTATCTAGCAAGTCTACAAAACAACACCTGGCAGACTTATCTACAAAGTATATTAATCTTCAAAATATATTTCGAGACGAATTGAAATATATTAGCATGTATTACCTTTTGTTATAGAAGTGCGTACTTTCTAAAAATGGAAACACGTTTTCATGTACAAGAATTTCTACAAGTGGATATTGTCAATTAAAGATCTTTATAAAAAAGATATTATCTATTTCGATTAGTTTTTTGTTATTAGTCATCATGTGTTGAATCAGTGCATTTGTTGAGTTATTATAATATTTATTAAATACCACAACACTCGTACGTATCATATAATATTTAACAATTGATACATTTAATAACATTTTTATCAGCAGCAATTTTTTTTTATGTCGTACAAATAATATCGTAATCGCTATGAGGAATTTAGTATATTATAATTATATCGATCACAGTGCTTATAAAAATACGGACACCAAAATTCCTAATATTACATACGCTTGTTGATGCACATGTGTATATGTGTACTGTAAAATTAAAGTGCCTCAAACGATCAAACATGATAGGTGCCAGCTGTTTCTGGTCTTGATTTTTCCTAAGATACACATACATTTAGATAAAATATCGTCAAATCTACATAGCTGTAATGTAGTTAAGATAGTCGAATAATAATAATTCAAGTAGAAGAATCTAGTATTTTATAGATTTGGGGCACTACAACAAAAAAAGAACTTAAAATGAATAACATTTACAAAATCTACACAAGAACATAAATTAACCAAAAAAAAGGTAAATAAAACCCCTTTACACGATAATGTTCTATTTCTATATACGCATTTCGACAACTAAGTTGTCATCATCAGCAAATAATTAATCCAGCGTGGCACCTGGATTCACAAAAGCGAAACACACACGCAGTATATTGATTGCTAATGTCTGGTACGAACTTGTTTCTGTGCGAAATTAATGGTGAACCCTGGTGCAACACTGTAATTAATTATCTGATGATGACGACAACTTAGTTGTCGAAATTTATATACAGAATACCAATATTATTGTGGAAACTGGTTTTATTTACCTTTTTTGGTTAATTCAAACAACTTCAGTCTTCGTTATCTGCTTCTGGGTTTCCGGGCTGGAACCGCGTCACTAGTATATCTGCCGACGTTGCGTACCCATTTGTATGGGACATCCTCAGGGCTGAACTACTACACTGAAACAGTTTCAGTGCAGTAGAAACCCAGAAGCAGATAGCATGGACCACGACCGTGGAAGTCTACGTATCAAATTAACTTCAGTCTTCATTCAAATTTACCTTCTAGAATATAAATGTTCGAGAGTAGTCTTTCCAAATGCGGAAGAAAATGGAATAGCAGGATACAATAGAAAATGAGGAACATTTATAGAGGATGGCCATATAAAGTTTTTCAAGTACTTATCTGCATGTAATTTTGCCCCGAAAAATACCGTCATTTCGAAATTTCAATGAAATCGTATTCATTCTCTCCTGTTGGTTCACTGGCTAAAGGTACAACTCAACCACGATATATTATCTTAAACGTCAGAAAATTGGGATAAATATGATTCGTTGTTTGAGTCAAGTGCTACTTAATTTCTGGTGACGACCACTAGGTGTCACCATATATGTAAATGCTGCAAACCACGGTTTAACACTTCATAAGAAATCAGCCTATATTATCGATCACCTCAGTCAGCCATGTGGCGTCGGTGGCGTCAAATAAAAGTCTGAATTCACCATGTGTGTTAGCAACAACAAATTTTTGATGTATATAGTTTGTATTTACATTATTGGCAAACATTTTCAGTAAAAAAGTCGTGGACCTGCAGTATAACTGGGTGTTCTAATACAGATAAAGTGAAGAAGTTTCGTTGTTTTCCTCATTTACAAAAAAAAACACTATTTTAAAAACTTTGATTCAGGCTACGGGAATCAAGAAATAGTCTATTATAGAGTTTTGCGAATTTCATTTTGAAGAATAAAAGAGCGAAACTCAAACTTTGAATTCACGGATAAATAAGTATTTAAAAGGCAACCTTATCACGTAACTTCATATATTTATAGGTGTTAGAATTTATTGAAGTGAAAGCATGTACTAGCGTAGAATATGAAGAAACCTATACTAATATACAATTTGGAAGGGACGTTGTATATTTTAATGTCACTACAATTATCAATATATAGACGAGGAAACTTCTCGCAAAGCTGATTTAAATGTCAACACCGATATTCCAGGTGATTTTAAAATATTTGAAAACGAATTGTACAAAACGTTACATAAATGCTATATGTGAATATATATTCGAATTTACATCTGTTTTATTATTTCGTTAATTTAATGTAATTTTATTGACGTTCTATAATATGCGCTAATGTACTCCTCGAAGATTATGTACGAGGGAGCGTTTTGATATTCGCGAAATGAGCGGGTTGTAGAGGGGTGAGTAGGCGCATTGGGGGCGTGGCCTGTGCAGCGACTCATGATTAGTATAAATACGAAGTTTCATTGTTATTAGACAGTTAGTCTTTGAGCTATCGTCAACCAAGTAACATAATCAGGAGTGAAAAGTGAAATATGGAAAAAATCGAATATCGTGCCGTTATAAAGTTCCTTACCAGGCAAGGAAAATCAGTCGCGACCGTAATGAATGAGATGTCATTGGTTTACGGCGACTCTTGTCCAGGAAAAACCATGGTGTACAAGTGGCATAGTTTATTTAAACAAGGAAGGGAATCCCTTGAAGACGACCCGAGGCCGGGCAGGAGCATTGAGGTGACCACGCCAGCACTTATCCAAAAAGTTGAACAAATTGTACTCGAAGATGCTCGACTAAAGAAGAAACAACTCGCAGAAATGGTTGGACAGCGCGTAGAGCGTTCGCGTGCATTTTTGGACCTCTGTAATGAAGACAAGGATGGTGTATTGAGTGGAATTGTTACTGGAGACGAAACTTGGGTTCATCATTATGAACCTGAGTCCAAACAAGAGTCCATGCAGTGGCATAAAAAGGGCACAGCACCTCCCAAGAAATTTAAAGTGTCACAATCAGCTGGGAAACTCATGGCAACGGTATTTTGGGACTCGGAAGGAATATTGTTGATTGATTATAAAGATAAAGGTGTTTCTATAACCGGAGAATATTACGCTTCAATATTAGAGCGACTAAAAGAAGCCATTAAAGAGAAAAGACGGGGAAAATTGACAAAAGGTGTTCTGCTTTTGCACGACAACGCGCCCGTCCACAAGAGCCGCGTTGCGTTAGCTGCCCTGCATAAGGTGGGCTTCGAAATTGTGAATCACCCACCCTACAGCCCAGACCTGGCCCCGAGTGATTATTACCTGTTTCCGAAAATGAAAAAAGAGCTGCGGGGTAAAAAATTTACTGCCGTTGATGAAGTCAAGGAGGCAGTTTCGGCGTATTTTGCAGATAAAGAGAAATCATTTTTTTATGAGGGTATAAATAAATTAATTGAAAGATGTGAAAAATGTATCCGTCTTGCAGGTGAATATATTGAAAAAGAAAAATAATTTGGTTTTTTATTTCCACTCCTTGTCCCCCATTCCGCGAATATAAAAACGCTCCCTCGTATATATAGAATAGATAGATAGATAGATAGTGTTCTATTTTAGGTAGGTCTATGAACTCAGCTATTTCTGTTTTGCAGTGAGCCCATTTGCGAGCTGCTGTGTTGGAGAAATATGACTGAACGGTGTTTACATCTAACCAACCAGCTTATTCTAAGTTATCCAAGTTCTGTTTTCGATCTATAGGCATTCGCGCCTCTTTGGGTTTTAATCTGTTATAATTAGATCATATAATCATATTTGGTACGTAGACTTCCGCGGTCGTGGTCCATATTACCTTCTTCTGGGCTTCCGGGTTGGAACCGCGTCGCTGCTATAACTGCCGACGTTTCGTACCCACTCGCGTGGGACATCTTCAGGGTTCAACTGCTGGTACTGTTTGTTGCACTGTTTTAGATATGCCAGTGACGCGGTTTCAGCCCAGAAGAAGATCATATAATCATATGTTTGTAAGTTTGAAATGATTCTTTAGTACGTGATTGATATAGATCGGCGTCTCGTTTATTCAGTCTGTTAGGCTTCCATTCTGCGTCCTTCGCTTCCCTTGTAGTAGCTTTTACTTGTAAATATGCTGGTATTACTGATATCAATTGTATGTTGCATTAGGATCTTTTGTTATATAATTAACCCAGTCATTCCTAAGTTCTGTCTTCGATGTATTTTCACTTTTTCACTCACACGTTTTAATCTTCATACTTATGTTATATAATAATTTGACTTTTAATTTCCACGATTCAAGTTACTTGACTTCCCAGTTGAAACCACGCCCTCGGTATTCGTGCTGTTCATCTTCACTTGAAGTGAAGATGAAACATTGGCAGTACAAGTACAGACAATAATTTGTTGATAAACCAGAAATGGTTTACAAGTATGTGATTTACGTATCTAGATCGCTGTCTTGTTCATTCAGACTTCTAAGCTTCTTTTTTATTTCTTTCGCTTGTTTTATAATAATTATTAAGCTTTTATTTTTGGTCAATATGTTGATATTATCAAAGTCTATTTCATATTTTATTAGTAGTTTGTGTTGTGGTTAGAGATGTTGCCGTCTTGCTTTTTTTTTAAATGTTTGTTCTGTTATTCATTTCCCACACATAGCATTAGGTGAACTCCAGTTGATTTTGTCTTAGTATGTTTCATCAGAATCGTTATTGGTTTCAAGAGTGTTGAATAAAACAGTTTACAGGAAAGTTGTGTACTGTGTAACTGCATTCAATAGATTTTGCTGCATTCTGATGATTTTGTGCAGTACGAGATATAAATTTATAAGATTATGACCATAAGTGCTCTTGGTTGAAAAAATGAGTGACGAAAAAAGAACAACGACTCAACACGAAATTTCTTCTAACATTAAAGAAAAAATTGGTCCAAAGTTGTTTCTTCAAAGAGTCAGTTGGCAGAGGAGCAAGAATGCCAAAGTCCTCTGCTTCTACTGCTATTTGCTTTCCGGAGTGTAGTGACGTGCCTATGTGTTATCGATAGTTATAAAAAGTCGCAAAAGAATCGTTTTCATTACATTTAAACATGTCTAGACACTGCTACGAAATAGTCGTTCTTATTTGCTTTCGGCGGAATGTCAATAAAGGTGGCATCCATCTAACACCAAACTTTCTCGTGTCCAAATGTCGATGTAAGATGCAATGTCTTTGCTACCTCTCTCAACTATATTCAGCGATCATTCATCACGATTTCATGGACTTTTTCAATAGATCAAAACGTGGTGTATCATTTATGCTTGTTCAAGCGCGTTTTAATTCAGCAACTCAGTTTTCATCTGTAGAATACGAGGGAGAAGATACTATGGACTTCGTCTAACTCGATTTTTACTTGTAAAGTATTTAAGCTTTTCAAAAACAATTGCTTTGCCATTGTACACAATTCGCCTTTATTTATGATTAAGAAAATGCATGCACTATTTACTTCGATCGGTAGTAACGGAGTGTGTTCATGCACATCTATTCGAAAATTTGACAACAGTTGTACCTACAACACTTTCAAATGATTAGAACGCGCGCGTAGTTCCATCTTTTGGGTCGTTGTAGAAAAATTCCCATCTATCCACGTATATTAAAAATAGACTATAAGTATTCGATTTCTATTTATTAGGATACCCAGTGGAATTTAAATCATTGTTGACGTTGCGAAACGATACTGCACTATCCGTGAAATAAATGTTTCTAATTGCAGGAAGTTTGTTTCACAGTCGGTACTGTATTAAGATTTTGATTTCTCTTTTTAATTAAGTATATATTATTTTATATGTATGTGTTTTGTATTCAAAGAGCAGTTCCAAAGTTATGAATGCGTATGTTAGAGTGATAAGTATGATCATTTCCGTTTACTTGTACAATTATGCAGTGTAAATGCATACGAAATAAGATACGCTTTTATGTTTTAAATCCTTGATACATGATACCATTAAAATGTATACCGACAAATCTTAACAAAACCATATACGTATTTAAATTACGCATTTATTAAAAATATATTTGAATATTAAATAAATTTTAAATTACATCGTTAATATATTCTCATTTCTTGAGTAGTATAAAACTAACTGCTAAACATATTTGTTATATACTATAAACCACGAAAGTTTGCCGGTGTATCAATAGCGCTGCAAAATACGAACATACGAGGTTTGTTCAAAAGAAAAGGTGAATTTTGAGTTTTCGCGCGCTGTGTACATTCGATTATTGAAATTTTTTTTTTTGGTATGTTGGTACACATGTGATAGTCATATGTTGGCATTATCAGCCAATTTGGATTAGTAGTTTGTTGTTGACAACTGAAAAGCTTAGTCACGTTTGTGTGTGTTCTTCGATTTTTGACTTTTGCAAAAAATGGATCAAAGAATATGTATTAAATTTTGCATTAAAAATGGAATAAAGTGCTCCAAGGTACTTGAAATGTTGACTGTGGCATTCGGCGAGTCCACTTTGTCTTAAAAAAGTGTTTATAAGTGGTACAAACGCTTTACAGAAGGCCGAGAAAATGCACGCCAAGTTCGATCAAATGTGAAGGTTTTGCTCACTATTTTCTTCGATTACAATGGCGTGGTGCATCATGAGTTCTTGCCAACAGGTCGTACGGTTAATAAGGAATACTACAAGGAAGTTATGCATCGTTTGCGTAAAGTAATGCGGCTCAAACGATCGGAATTGTGGAAAAAAAATCATGGATTCTTTTTCCTATTCCCAAAACTGAAGAGACCAATGAAAGGAAAGCGTTTTGCCACAATTGTTGAGATAAAGTCAGAATCAAAGAACGAGCTGATGGTCATACCGAAAGGCGCATTTCAGAAGTACTTCGAGGATTGGAAGAAGCGCTGGCATAAGTGCATTATATCCGAGGGGGATTACTTTGAAGGGGACAAAATGGATATTGATAAATAAATAAATACTTTTCAAAAAACTTCAAAATTCACCTTTTTTTTTGAACAAACCTCGTATACCGGCATTTGTCTAATTCATCGGTAGTCACATGTGCGCAAACATTTTTCTAATAGAGTTACGCGCTACGTCTTATTAGGAAATCGTGAAAAAATAGAAACAGACGTATGCAGAGCTTATGTATTATGCACGCATGTGTTACATATAACACAGATAAAATATTGTTTTGACTTATGAAGTGTGTTTTCTACGGGTTATTGTTATATTCCTTGTATTTTACCGCTCTTATTGTTCTAACAACTAATTTATTATATTTATTTCATCATCCTTGTAAGTTTACACTTAGCTAGCCTACGTAGATAGCTTTTACATTTCGTATTTACAGGTTTACAGGTTAGGTATATAGTACTGCATCTGAGAGCAATATCAATATAGTATTTAATTTGACATCCACACTTCCTGTCGACATCTTATTTCATACGACAGTGATCACGTGATCCGAAAACATTCCTGATTTAAGCTTTACCATAGTAAATTATTTTAAAACTGTGTTGCAGGTAAATTCATTTTTAATACTATTACGTGCTGTAATTCCAAACAAAGAACTGGTTAAAAGGCACGCGCGAATTGTTAAAATTTAACTATAAAAATAAGAATTATTTTCTTTTTACCTATGTTTTGTAAATGTTCTTGCTATCCATGATCTTTAAGTTTTGAAGGTTAATTGTTTACACAAAAAACAATTCAATAAACAACGCGGTAAAACTGAATAACAATTTTAGATCAAATAATCAATAATTTAATTTAAATGCATTTTAATTGTAAGATTAATTTATAATATATTAAATAGCCTTTCATAAAATCTGTGTGTACTTCATAAATTGTTGCATTTCTAACACCTATTCGATATTTTGATACACACTACGGCCAATTAATAATCACAATTACTGAAGGTTGATATATAACCCCTTTCCACATTAATTTTCGTATTCTGTATATGTATTTCTACAACTAAGTTGTCATCATCAGCAGATAATTAAAAAGTGTCGCACCTGGAAAACTACGGCAAGATACCCGTACGAAACAAATTCCGCACACTATCCGTACCGTTGAAAGCCAGTGTACGTTTTGGCTTTGTGCGGAATTTGTTTCGTACGGGTATTTTGCAATAGTTTTTCAGGTGCGACACTGTTTAATTATCTGCTGATGATGACAACTTAGTTGTCGAAATACGTATACAGAATACGAAAATCAATGTGGAAAGGGGTTATATATCAACCTTCGGTGATTAAGTTAATCAACCACAGGCTCCAAGAAAATTAATAATCAGATCATTTTTTCCTGTTTTTTCAAAAACTTTCTAGTGTAACATAAAACTTTTTGTAACTATCAAAAAGCAAATGGAACATTATCAAACAGAAGAAAAAAAGCATAGATAGCCATTTAAAAAATATATCGATGACATCATAAATTCAACAATTCGACCAAAGTAGCATCTACTACTCTATTGTATAAAATTACAATAGGTGCTCGAGCATTTATACACAATAAAAATTTCCACAATTTTATGAATTTTATTCCATACTTTACGACCTTATTGTATAATAACGTATCTGTGGTTTACTTTCGAGTATAGATGAGTTTTGACGTCTTTAAAAATCAGTTTTAATAACGACTGTACGATTTAAAATGTATATGGAAGGAGAACCCGAGGAACTCAATTCCAAAGTTGTTCAGTCCATGGTAGAAGTGAGTAAAGAACTAAATATGCAAGAAAATATTTCGACATACCAGAAAGAATAACAATAAATATTGAAATTCGATTTATTTCACAAATGAAAACATGAAAGAACAGAATATGGTTTCTAATTTAAATCAAATTTTATAGCTGACTTCATTGTGCAGCATGTTTTGCAAAATTCTTGAATCTAAAAAGAAAATCAATTTAACAGAAACGCAGATGATAGTAATTTTTATTTTTATTAAATTGCTTATTAAAAAAAAATAGAAAGTATTTTAAAAAATTAATGCCACCACCTATTTCCAAAATAACTTAATTATAATAACTACTAGATCAATATCCTAATATGTAAGTTTGCATATCCAAAGCACTCTAAATATTCTTTGACACAATGTCGCACTTACTTTAGTTACATTTAATTTCTATAATAAATTTAGAATCCACTAATTGTATTGGGTATATATATATATATATATATGTATATATATATATATATATACATATATGGTATTGGGTAGTAAGAATATTAATCTTTATCCCCCATGTGGAAGCTCAAAGCAACTAAAATATGTTATTAAAAATTTTTTTAAATTTTTTATCTTAAAAGTATTAAAAATGTTGTTTTACGAAAATACGAAAGGGTTCACGAGTTATTTGAATGACCTTAGAAAGGATTAGAAGGTTCTAGAAGGTTAGAAACTACTGTACTAGTATCAATATCAACATTACATATCAAACAAAAATAATACGCTTTAAGTTTTTGAAAATGTTATAAAAATTCATTTGTGACTTATATCTTAATGAGTACTAAGTTTTTAACCATAAAAATGTCTTTTTCATTTGGTAAAGAAGTGTCGATTGCCAATATATTTTTAATATTATTGAATTAATATACATATGTATATATGTACATTTAGACATCGTAATTTTGTGAGATATCAAAATGTTTGGAAAAGAAAATTGTTTTAAACTCCCTAAAGTTGTTATTACTTTTAAATTCAAAATCTATCATAAATAAATATGAAAGTTAATAATTGTATCCATTTTTAATTTAATATATTTCACGAATATAACTTTTAATTTGATTATTACTTATTGATTGGACTCCACTAGAAAAAAATAGTAACCTTCAAAAAACAATTAGGTACACATACATAAATATTACGATAAGAACAAAGGCGAGTTCCTGATAGTAAATTTGAGAAAAACATAAAGACATGTATATTATTATTTACTAATAGCTTGATAGTAATAATTTATAAAATGTTAAAGAGCGCAATTACAAATACATGTAAACAGGTGCACGGAATGCGCAAAAATTTTAAATTTAAATGCCTGTATTTACATGTAACTCACCTTTAATTCTTAAATATCTTCGACACTTTTACGTAACAAACACTTTTTTTTGCAAGGAACTCTGCATAGTTTCTTTTTGGAGGCAGGATTTCGTATTTTAATCAATCATAATTATCTAACAGTAAGTAAACCGCGTTACTGTACTCTAAAACTTCTGATAAATTTATGTCTAGTGCTCGCACTATCTGACACAAATTGAAAGACATGCGCATTTAATCCTTAGAGTCGCTTTTATTTATCATTATTTACGAACAGTCGGTGAGTTCCGCGTCTAATCAACTAACTAGTTCAAATTATAAACATGCGTGAATAGGGATACGGGAGGACCTACGTATCATGCGTTTGTTTCTAAGATTTTGGGTTAGTTCTATGAATGATCATGACCCATACTTAAAAAAAGGTTCCCTATCTAAACAGAAAACACATCTGGCACAGGCTCGCGATATAGAATATGTACAAGTATTTTGCGTCTGTATAATGTTTATCTATTATAATAAAGTTTTAATTTAATTAGATTAAATGTAGAACACGAGCTGTATATAAAAAATAATTGTATTCAAATGATAATAAATCAATTAGATAAATATAAAAATAAACTTACTTTATGTATCTTTAAATTTAAATCTTTCTAATATCTAAGAGACATAAGTTTTAAGCAAGTAATTGTAGAATGTAAGTAAAAAAATTATAAAATCAAATCCTTTTCAACACGTGTAATTTACATTAATCTCTTTAATGTTATTTTTTTTTTTTTAATAAATATATAATAGTCTAAGAAGTCTTTTCAGTTCAAATTAAATTTAATTTATATATAACACTTTTAATGTATAGAGCTAAAAGAATGTATATAGAAAAATAAATGCGGTTTTTTCAAAATGTTTTTTTGTCTAATTGTAGAGTTTCTCCGATTTTTCCTCGTATGTATATATTACACAATTATAATTAAATTTTTATTCCTATCACGCTCTCTATTACTGCTTGAGAAACCTCCAATTTAATAATTAAATGTGTGTACAGTACTGGGCAAAAGAAAGAAGCACCTTCTTGAATTTTACAATAAACTATTTATTATAAAAGGATAAATAATAATCTTACACAAGTCGAAATTTTTTTTAATGTATAAAAACTAACATATCGATATTTAAACATAAACAACTTAAATTTTCAATATTTTGTATGACCACCTTTATTTTTATGCTATCCTGCATTCTTGTTGGTAGGCTTTCCGTTAATGAATTAATGAAATTCTCAGGAATATTGTACCACTCTTCCTGTAGTATGTTACACAGTTCATTTTTTGTTCTTTAGCCCCCTTTCACACTTTTTTGTCAAGGTAATCCCACACATGCTCAATAATATTTAAGTCAGGAGTTTGAGGTGGCCATATCATAGTCTGCAATACCCCATTTGCTTTCTGCTGTGTTAAATAAGTTTTGACATGTTTTGAGATATGCTTGGGATCATTATCTTGCTGAAGAATGAAATTATTGCCAATAAGTCGCTGCCCTGATGGTATGGCATGTTCTTATAATAGTGTTTTACATTTCTCACCAGTTAATTTACTCTCTATTTTTACAATTTCACTCACGCCGCCTGCCGAAATACAACCCCAAAATTGGATATTACCTCCTCCATGCTTTATGGTAGTGTGTAAACATGGTTTCAATAACGATTCACCAGGCCATCGTCTAACATACTGACGTTTGTTCGTTCTAAATAATTAGTATTTATCGCCACACATTATATCCCCAAGTTTCGTGGTCTCTGGCATATTTTAATCGTTTCCCTCTATTACCTCGTCGCAGTAAGGGTTTTCTCATGGCCACGCATCCTTTCAAGCCTAACCTAAGCAAGTATCACCTTATTGTTGAAGCATGTAGCGAAGTACCAGTTGTTCGCGTAAGATCTTGAGCTAGTTCTGCGCTAACTTTCTTACGACTTTTTATGGAACTAACTTTTATAAACTATGCGTCAACTTTACTGAGCCTTTTTGGACGTCCGCTCTTTGGTCTATCACTTACACTACCGGTTTCAGTCATTCTTTTTATTGTTTGTTGCACGGCATACCGGGAACATTTCGCTATCTTTGATATTTTGACTTGACTATAACCCTCTTGGTGTAAAATAATTTTATTTATGTATAGTAATGCTATTCTAGGCATTTTCTATCTACTATAACAATTTACAGCTCACGATTTCTTCTTAAAATGAAAATTTCACTCATAGGCGCGTTCTTTAAGAATCTAAATAAATTCTATTGTGAAACCACTCTATATCGTTTCTACAACTGAATTAAAAACAAAATCTTATAGATAAATAACTCTCCCTTGAAATTTTATTGCAGAGCATTGTGGTATAATCAAATTTATTACTTTAGTCCTCTTATCAGGCGGTCGATCTCAGCCCTACGCGGACGTATGATGTTATAAACTTGGAAATTTCCAGTGATTATATTTCTACCAATAAGTGAATAGGTCTTAGAAAGATGTATTAAGTATCAGGTTGTTACATATGAAATGTCCGATTTTGTAAGGAAAAAAATATAAATATTTATTCTGCAAAATAGTCTCCATTTACATCAATAGTTTGTTGCCAACGGCCTGGAAGCTGAAAAATTCCCTTTGTAAAGAAATCTAGGTTTTGACGACTCACATATTGCTCAAACACTGCTATTACAGACTCCCGGTCAGGGAAGTCCATATTTTTTAAGTGATTGTCTAAACTTCGGAAAAAATGAAAATCAGTTGGCGAAAGGTCAGGTGAATAAGGTGGGTGAGGGAGAATTTCGTAACCAAATTCCGAAAGTTTTTGGATTGTCTGTCGTGCAACATGAGGTCTTGCATTATCATGAAGAAGTATGGGTCCATGTCTATTGACTAGTGAGGGCTGCAAGCGGCTCAATTTTCCATGCATAGTTTCCAGTTCGGCACAATAGGAAGCTGCCGTGATGGTTTCACCAGGTTGCAAAAATGAATAGTGAATAATACTCTTACTGGTCCACCATACAGTCACCACAATCTTTCGCGGGTGAAGTGATGCTCGTGCATGCTGTCTTGGTGCTTCACCTCGATCTAACCATTGTCCTGACCGTTTCCGATTATCATAAAGTATCCACTTTTCGTCACACGTTACAACTCGATGAAGAAACGGTTCAACTTTCTGTCGATTAGCCAAAGAGGTAGCCACCTCTAATCGACGGAGCTTATTGGCTTCCGTTAATTGGTGCTACACCCATCGATCGAGTTTCTTCACTTTGCCAATCGAAGAAAGGTGACGACTAATGGTGGCAATGGACACTTGAAATGTTTCTGCAAGGCACTGTTGTCGACGGATTACTTTCAACTTCTACACGCAGCTCGTCGTCATTAACGGTGCTACGCGCATATCCGCGAGGCTCATTTTCCAAATCAAAATTTCCCTCGCTGAATTTTTTAAACCATCGCCGTAATGTGCATTCATTACACGTGGTTTCACCGAACGTCTGATTAATTTCTCGCGTTGCTGCAGCTGCATTTAATCCCTTTTTAAATTGAAAGAGGTAAATTGCCCGAATATCTCTTGCCGACAGCATTTCCATAGGCGAGATAAGGACAGGTGTATTAATCTTTCCAAGAAATGGAACAGGTACACACTTAAAAAATAAATACCCTTTTCTACAAATACGCAGTACTGTATATGTAAACACTTTTAACAATGTTCAGTAGTATAATTATAAATAAAGCAGGGATATTTAGACACCATGCATGAGTGGCGAGGGAAGGTGGTACGGACGTCAGCGGCCAGTCATGGTCATCACCGACATATATCCGGTGTGTCATAGAATGTACTGTTTTTTTATTGCGTTGATAACGATCAATATTTGATATTGCATTGTATCGTAATTATGAGTGCAAAATGGAATAATAACAGACTCCTGCATGTGGATAATGTAAATAAATTTATCAGGTAATTTTCAGACCTAAAGTATGATAGTACAAAAGTAATTTGTTTAGTGCGTCATACATCGTTCCTGAAATGATATTCCCTGCAAACTCCATATCTTTGCGTGAAATTGAATGTAAACCATGTTTTATACCATGAAAATGCGAATTAAAAATATTAAGCTTTTATTATTTGTTTACAGAAAAACTGCTGAATGAAATATTCAATTTAAAAAATGTAATATGTGTTTGAAACTGCATTCTATTAAAATTTGACTGTAAAAGTAACAGCTTTCATTTCAAACGTCATGGCCAATGTTATAAAATTATATTATTACTATAATAGAATATTTCTTCCTTGAAACATTATAACTTTACCTGACGAGAATTTCAAATTTTTATTTAATTTTATCGTAAATACAGAGATTTACATAATAATACACCCCTGTATGTTCTTGAAATAAAGCAAAATTATATTCAAACGCCGATATGTATCAATGAAATTACAGTTAAATAGTTATCTAATTCCACAAAGATTATAATGATTACACAATCTTTTTTACTACAGGTACATTGTGATCAAAAATGGCTACACCTGAAAAATTGGTATTAAAATGTTTCAACTTCACATGCTTTGCAATTTGTCAGCAATGTTATTTATGGCTGTTATTTTGGTGGTGTATTATAAAAAAGCAATTCAAATTTATTTCTTACTTATTCTTTTTTAATTTTGCATAATGTAAAATATTTATGATAAATAGAATTGACAAATTTAAACAGAAATTTTACTAATTACGTACGTATTTATTATTTTACATACAATATTAAAATGTTTTCAAAGTGATGCCAATCATTTTCTAAACAGATATATACAATGTGTTCAATAAAGATTGAGACGGATTATGCAACCAAGTATACAACAACAAAGATTACAGTTGGTATGAAATATCCTTGTAACTAGATCGTGACAGATCTCTCTTTATAACCCTACTAAATTGTTTGACATTTTGCCTTATTTGATTTGTAATTACGTGTTATCAGTAATTTTCAGAAGTATTGGTAAAATTTTGGTGGTTAGAGCGGTAAGTTGGATTTAATTTCATATTAAGTGTGTTGGATAATTTTTTTAAAACTATTTCTAGGGTCTATTTTGAATGTAAGGCTACCAATAGTGTATGTTTGGTTGCATAAGGTTTTGAATGTAATGAACTCACTGTACTTTTCTTTTTTCAAATTTTCAGAAACAATTCCATAGTGTTTTGGAGTAATATTCTCAATGTAATTCTGAATTGCTGCCTATAGTTCTTTAATGTTATGCAGTCTATTATTATAAATTTTATTTTTTAAGGATCCAAGTAAATAGAAAACTAATGTAGTTATATCATGATCAATAAGGTTGATATATAACCCCTTTCCACAATTAACTATTTTCTGTATACGAAAACAATTCCATAGTGTTTTCAAAGTGTCGCACCTGGTAAAACACGGCGAAAAAATTCTCAAAAATAAACTCCGTAATTCTGAATTGCACATCTTGCCTATTATTCTTGATGACAACTTGGTTGTCGAAATGCGTATACAGAATTTACTATTATTATAAATTTTATTTTTTAAGGATCCAAGTAAATAGAAAATTCAAGTAGTTATATCAGATGATCCAGGAAACCATTTTCATCTCTAGTTTTTAATCCTTGAAGAAAGAAGTCTTTTTAAATATTACAATGTATCAGCTGTATGTGTAGAGCCTCCTTCATGTAGAAACTATCTATGTAATAATTCATCTTCATTTAATTGATTTAGAAATGGATTCATTACTTTTCTATATCTCACAGCAGTAAATGCTTAACTGAAAAAAAATAAGGCAATAAGTCTTGTTTGAGATTTTACCACCTACACATCTATTTTAAAAAAAGGTAAACAAGTTTCGATAAAAGTATGTGGATTCTTTTAATGATCAAGTTTGATAATTTTGTGTATATAGCTAAATAAGCAAAAGCTTCATTTGAGAATAAGGTCTTGTGTAATGCATCATTATTAGTAATGGTATTAAGAGGTCATTGATGATATTGTGCTCGTGCACTAAAATCTCATGAATGAAGCTGCTAAACCACATTCATTTTATATGAGTGAAAGCACAATTGTTTCACACTTGTGTATAACAAATTCCATATGAAAACCTTACAAAAAGAAAATCTTGCATATAATGCTACTCAAAGAATAAAGTGACTTGTGCTTATTTATTGAGATAGTCTCCGAAGAGATTTATTTAGGCTCTGTTGCATGTTAGGTCTACCTGGAAATTTTTATATAAACATAATTTAATAATAATACAAAATTAAGAAACAATAACACAAATAAACTCACAAACGCTTACATATCATCAATAATAAAATGAACAATTGTAACAGTACAACAGTTGTAAACTTAATAATTGCTTCTGAAAGGCTGACTTAATCAATTATTTTTAATTTGACTGTATATAGATGTTGAAAATAGCGTGCTATCATTAGTCTGACATTAGTTTTATTTGCGATATTAAAGAAGTTAAATTAGAAATTTTAATTTGCTAGTTTATTTTTTAAACATGCATTTTATTTTTAAAAAATACCGCTTTTATAACATTTTCTCTATTTTAATAAATTCAAATAAAGAAGAAATGTTACTGTTAATAATAGTTCTAACCAGAAATACGTTATATATTTATATAGCAATGGCTCAATAACCGATACTTGATAAAATCTGATTACTTGTTACTTTCCTATATATGAGAATACCCAAGGAACAATTTTTAAATTTCTTTGCATAACTACATCTAAAATTATATTTTATTTTATTACAGCATGAATATTAATAATTAAGGTGTATATTTCCAAATCAAAATTAAAACGAAAACCGTACGCATTAAAAACATGTTATTTCCTAATTTCTTGAATGAATTGAAATCATAGCTAACCTTTATTTTTACTACTACCAACTCAAAACTTCCGCGAAATTTAAAAATTGTTCCTTGGGTAAGGGTATTTCAAAATTTATAAATCATAAACACATTGATTTAGTCTAGTGCTATTTAGTTTTTCAAGAGTGATCGATTGAAATTTCATATCAAATCCAATCGTCAAAAAATGTGAGGTCGTACTATCAAATACAAATGGGTCAACTATAAAAATATCAAATAATCACATACGATTTAAACCGAATATTTCACAATGTAGTAAATGGTATATATATGAAGAATTTTATCATTGAAAATATATAGAGAAAACAGTTTCTGACAACTTTTTATAATTATGTTTTTTTGCACCATTTTTAAAATTTATAAACTGCTTTTCATAACTCATATAAGATTTAATGGGCAGTAAATTATTTACCATGTTTTCAACAGTTTCACTAATTTCAGTTGGTATACATGAACAATTTTTCTTCATTAAATTCAATAAGTACAAAATATTTAATTAAAATTTTAAAATGACGAATATCAACGATTATCAACCACCACAATTCCAAATTTTAAATTTAATATTATTTATCTAGAAAAGGTATTAAAAAGAGACAAATTTGAAAAAAAATCTCATATCATAAGAACCTTAAACTGGCCTCGTATAACAAGACGAGTTTTATGATACTGTTCTTTAGTATACGTACTTCCGACATGTTCATGATCTTTCAATATTTAGTCTGTGATAATTTGAGACATTCATATCATAACCCTAAATTGCATATTGGCGAACTTCATAGTAGAATGTCATAATAGTGAATTATTTAAAGCAGCATATTTTATTATACAGTTTTAATTTATATTGCGAAAACATGGGCGGAAAACATAAACAGGCTCAACGTACAAAAAACAACGCTCGTGTAAGTTAAATACGACTAATATTTATAGGCCTTTAATTATGTTTACTTTAGCCATCTAGTTCTGGACGTAGTGCCGAATTATTAGGTAATACAATACCTCAATTCACTGGATTCTCAACAATTAAAGATAGTTGTTTCTCTTTGCCTACTTTAACGTTAGCCACCAATGATGATTCACCTGACTTGATATTGGATAGTAATTTCCAGTTAGTATTGAAAAAAATGAACAAGAAGGATTCAACTACTAAACTTAAGGTAGATTCTGATTATTGTAATGGTAATTATTTTAAATGATGTACAATTGTAGGCATTACAAGAATTTACTGATTTAATAAAATCTTCCGATCAAGAGACTGTTAAGAATATATTGATGTATTGGAGTAGGTTATATACTATTTTATCAACAGATGCTGACCACAAAGTTAGGGAAGCCACTCATTCTGCTCATCATGAAGTTGTTTTAAAGGCAAAAAGAAATTTGGTTCCATATTTGAAACAATTAGCTGGACCTTGGTTTACATCTCAATATGATACATATGCACCAGCTGCTAGTGCAGCAACAAGATCATTTGAGGTAGGTCTTTAGTGTAGATCATGTAGACAAATTCTAAATTGGTTGTTTAGGATGCTTTTCCATCGAATAAAATACAAGAGGCTATTGTATATTGCCAAGAAGAAATCCTAAATTACATATATGATAATTTAATAGTACAAACGGTTCAGTCAACTAATAATACTCTAAGGGGATCTACTGAAGAAGCAGAAGCTAAATATGAACGTATCATTATATCTAGTTTGCAGGGGTATGCTCTGTACATAAATAAAGTTAATAGTGAAAGTATAGAAAAGACTGAAGAATTGAATAGAAAAATAGTATCTAGTAGCAAATTTTGGAAATTTTCAAAGTCAAAGGTTATACCTATCAGAACTGCATTTTTTGGAGTATTGAAGGTTTTATGTCAGAAAGCTTCATTCTTGTTAAAAGCTGAAATTGAACATCTTGTTAATGCTCTATTTCTCAATTTGGATGAAACTGAACCAACAGTTTTACCTAATGTCTGGGAAGCTGTATTATTATGTGTTACTGCATTTGAGGTATAATTTTTTTATCGTAACTAAAGTATTAGTGATTGCTAGAGTTGGGAACAATTAAATATCATTGCCCAATTAGGAATTCAAGTGCTAATTCATCTATTTTACTTTTTATAGATCACATTAAAAATATATTAGGTGCGCAACTAAGTTCTCGCTGGTTTTTTGATGAAAATGCAACTTTATTGTGAAAAAATGTTTACAAATGAATCATTCAAAATATTGCCCATCGCTAGCGACAACTTTTTCCCATCTTTCTGTCAGAGCTCGAATACCGTCACGGTAGAAGTGTTCGTCTTTTGAGGCTATCCACGAATCAAGCCATTTTGAGATGTCTTCATATGAGCGGAACTGCTGATTAGCTAGACCATGTGCCATCGAACGGAACAAGTAATAATCGGACGGCGCAATATCTGGGGAATATGGCGGGTGGGGTAGGACCTCCCATTTGAGCGTTTCTAAGTAGGTTTTAACGGGTTTGGCAACGTGAGGCCGAGCGTTTTCATGCTGTAGAATCACTTTTTCGTGCCTCTGCTCGTATTATGGCCGCTTTTTGCGCAGTGCTCGGCTCAATCGCATCAATTGAGTTCGATACCGTTCTCCAGTGATGGTTTCGTTCGGCTACAACAGCTCATAATAAATAACACCGCCCTAGTCCCACCAAATACACAGCAAAACTTTCGTAGCGTGAATATTCGGTCGAATCGACGACGTAGAAGCGTGACCGGGCAGTCCCCATGATTTTGTTCTCTATGAGTTGCTGTAATGAATCTATTTTTCATCACCCGTAACGATGCGATGAAGAAAACCCTTCCTTTTTTGCTGCTGCAGCAGTTGTTCACAAGCGAAAAAACGACGCTCAACGTCTCTTGGCTTCAAATCATAAGGAACCCAAGTTCCTTGTTTTTGAATCATTCCCAACACATGCAATCGCTGGGAAATGGCTTGGCGGGTAACTCCTAATGCTGAAGGAAGCTCTTTTTGCGTTTGGCATGGATCTTTTGGTCTTCCTTCACGTGAACGGTCGTCAACATCGAAATCACCGTCTTTGAAGCGACGGAACCAATCACGGCACGTTGTTTCACTTAGAGCAGTATCTCCGTAAACTTTTTGGAGTTCTCGATGCGCTTCAGCCGCCGTTTTCTTCGAATGAAAGAAGAAAAGTAACACTTCCCGCAAATGACGATTATTTGGCACAAAATCAGACATTTTCACACAACCAAAAGTATATGACGCAAAAAGAAAACCACTAATGTGTCAAAGCGGTTTGTTTACCATATGTCTAAGCTTGGTTCATGACGTTTTGGTTATATCACAATCGACCAGCACATACTACTGGAGCAATCTCTTGAAAAACAGCGAGAACTTAGTTGCACACCTAATATGACTTATTGAGTTTCTTGTTTATTTAAAATGTTTACCTGTATGGTATGTCAATATCGTAGGGCATATTTTTGACTTCTGAGTTCTTCAAACTAATTTTTGCCATATGTAAATAAATGAAAAAATAGCCCCCAGCTAGTAACAAAATTAGGCTTATGCATTATATACCAACTCTAGTAATAATCTTAAATTCTAACCTGAATTTATTACCAACATTCATAGTACTTTTCAGGAATGGTATAAACACATTAATGTAGAAAAGGTAATATTACCAAAATTATATAAAGTATTAAAAGAGGGTGGTCAAGGAAATGCATCTGTTATATACCCAAATATGTTACCATTTATTTCACATTTACCTCCAAATATGGATAATAACAATTTTTATTTCAATTTTTTTGATAATATGAGAACTGGGTAAGTACAGTAGATTTTTAACATTAATATTTGATATCAGTAAAACTACGTAATCTAGAAACATAGACAACCATGAATCAGTTATTTGTTTAGGAGGTTGTAGTTCACAATACCATAGTTTAGGCACCATGTAAATGGAGTGATTAGGGGTACTTTGCATCATCAACGTGTCAATATAAGTAACATCTAGAATAGTTCAGTTATATGGTAATAAATATTTATAGCAAATTATTGTCGAGATAGAATCTATTGTAGTTTCGTAATCATACTATTTGCTGCTTTGCTATAAAGGAAGAAACAAGTTACCAAAATGAATATTTTGCAAGACAGTTTAGTTTTAAAAGAAAACTGGTTTATGGCCGAGGTAAAGTTTATGGGGAAGATTTAATCAAGTATAAAAAGGGGATTATTAGATTACTTACATTTCCTAAAATCATAATCGGTAAAAATTAGCTTATAATTAAGCGCTTTTACGATGCGAAAGTGAAAAATTCTGATTTTACCGGTTTTTTTTTTTACATTTTATGTACCTTGCAGAAAGACTCGATCATCGTTCTCTATGTTCGAATGATAAGCGGGAGATCATGAAATCGCGTTTCCCTAGAGAACTGTAAATTTTTTCTGTAACATACATAGAATATAAAAAGCGGTAAAATTAGAATTTTTTAGTTTCATATCGTAAAAGTGCATAATTATTTACAATTGAAGCCTACCAGAGGTTTCATTTAATATCTGTTTTCATAATATAGTTTATAGAAATCTGGTACGTAGACTTCCGCATTCGTGGTCCATACTATCTTCTTCTGGGCTTCCGGGCTGGAACCGCGTCACTGGTATATAACTGCCGAAGTTTCGTACCCACTCGTATGGGACATCTCCCATACTATCTTCTTCTGTGCTTCCGGGCTGGAACCGCGTCTCTGGTATATAACTGCCGATGTTTCGTACCCACTCGTATGGGACATCTCCCATACGAGTGGGTACTACACAGTAGTACAATTTCTCGTTGGGTTTATCGTATTCAGAGATCGTGGAAGTATAAACGATGACCCAAGGTCAGGATATCTGAAAACAAAAATAAATGGACGAAATGTGAAATTTGTAACTGCTAGACTGGAAAAAGGTCGTCGTGAAACATGTGAGGAAATTTCTGAAACCACAAGGATTTCACCAGCGTCCTATACCGAATTCTGACAGATGAATTAAATAAGAGAAAAATTTCTACGCGAAACAAAAGCGTCTTACTGGAAAGGAAGATATAACGTTGAAGGTCATGCATTCTTGTACTGAAATGTCGCCATTGATGAAACGTAGATTAAAGACTGATCCGGAGTTGAAATCAGAGTCCAACGAGTAGAAAAGTGAGAATCCCTCATGACCATGAAAAATTTTAACGAGCTCAATCAAAGGTGAAATAAATATTTATCTTTGCTTATGTTCACTACGAAATCATGAGTTTTATGTGGACAAAGTATCACAGCAGTGTTTTATTCTGAATTCAGTTGCTTGAGGCTGGAACACTCATGACAATGGCTCGTCTACATGTCTGTGTCATATATGGAAAGTTTCGTAAATACAGTTGGAAAGTGTTTCCTTATGCGCCCTATAGTTGGGACATGAGTACACCAGGGTTTTACTTATTTCCAACATTTAAAAAACCTATGGGTGGACACTGTTTTCCTTTTCTGGAAGAACTTTCTGTCACCGTTATCTGAGTCATTCGCCAGCTAAACAGAGATGGTGTATTAGATGGAACAATACGCTTCCTATATGTCATTGCGAAGCAGGTAGACTGAAGGTATACTGAAGAATTGTAAATAGATAAAAATATAAGGCTATTGGTAAACCAAAAATTTACGTGCATTATTTATGAAATGTCACTCGCAATCACAGCTAAAAACAATAAAATTGATAATATAGATACAGTACTGCGAGTGATGAGTGTAAGTTCCTACAGTATTAGAAGTGGTAGAAGGTCTAGCAATAGATTTAACATTATCTCTCTTGATTGTTGTGAATTGTATTTACATAGAGGAAATTTTGTCAGCGTGAAAGCCAATTAATTTACATTTATTAAAAATTACCTCGATATCACGTGCTTTTAGAACTATTTGTTCGGTGCCTAGACTATAATACAGCATATTTGTCCAGTCTAAATTAACCCTTGTCTAATTTTCGATTTTTTAAGAATGATCTTAGGGTTATTAGTTTCATCAAATCTTTAAGGTTGATTTTAATAGTCTATTAGCTTCATGAAGTGTTAGTCTGCAATTGTAAAATAAGGCTTTTTTGATGAACGATTATAACATACATATATTGTTTTCGAAATTTTAAAGAAATCAAAATTTGGTACAGGTACGAGGGTAGCCATTTATATTTCAGGAATAGCAAATAAAAAAAAAATTTTTATTATCGAAAATAGTTTTATTGCTTTTTAAAATATTCTTGAAAATCTATGCACTTTTGCATTCGTTTAAACCAATCCGAAAAGCAGTGCTGCCACTGTGAAAGCGGTATCTCCAAAACATGAGTTTTGAATGCCTCAACTGCCTCTTCCAGCGTAGAAAACCGTTGACCACGAAGTTTATTCTTCATGTGTGGGAACAAAAAGAAATCACTGGGTGCTAGGTCAGGGCTGTACGGTAGATGGCTCATCAATTCAATGTTTTGCTCGGTCAAATATTCAATTGTTTGAACCGACCTGTGAGAGCTCGCATTGTCATGGTGGAGAATGATCTGTCGTTTTCGGTTTGTTTTCCTTATTTCTTCAGAAACTTTTGGCTAATAAATAGTTGTGTACCATTCGGAATTGACCATTCTACAACTCTCTAAAGTGCTTCGAGCGCGAACAACTTTGTTGGTTTTGGCTCATCTTGGAATACCCACACAGTCCACTGCTGTTTACTATCGGGCTCATACGTATAGATCCAAGATTCATCACCTATGACGACTTTATAAATGTTATTTGAAGCACCGCCATTGTATTTTTTGTGCATTTCTTGGTTTCTTGGCACCAATCGACGCGAGTCCTTTTTTGAGCGGTTGTCAAATTATGTGGTACCTAACGTGAACATAGCTTCGTAACGGCTAAATGTTCATGCAGGATTTTATGCATGCTGGTGTTACTAATACCTAGAGATACCTCGATCTCACGGTATGTCACATGATGGTCTTACATTATCAATTCAGATACTGCATTAATGTTTTCCGACACAAAAACATTTGTGGGACGACCTTCACCAAATTCATCGTCCAAAGAACGCCGTCTAAGTTTGAATTCACTATACCAACGATATATTGTAGTTTTCGATGGTGCTTGTTGAGATATCCACGCCGAAAGTTATGAAAAATAATTGCACGAAAATGTTCGCGAGTTAATTCTATTTTTTTGTTGACATAAAATTTAAGTTACTTTCAACAATAGAAATAGCAACCGGATAATAAAACTGTCAAGGCAAATATATTGTCAAAAATGACAAACATCACTATGCAATCATCAGATCGGAGGCAACACTAACAGTGTTGCCAGTACCCGAAATATAAACGGCTACCCTCGTATTACAATATATTTAAAAAGTAAAGAATAATGTTATGAAATTAAGAAATTCCTTAAATTAAGGAAATATTGTTATTAAAAAATATTTTTCAAAGATTACAACAAAGTTATTTTTTAATCAATCATTTCATTTTATGGCTATCATTATTAATTTTTGTAAGGATAATAAAAATCTGTTATATTGCATACTTAAAAACACGTATTTTATTTTTAGTTTTTGTTAATAATTTCTATTCTTTTTATAGGCTAAAACAACGAAGTACAATTTCTAGTCGATCAGAATCATCGGCAGTTTCAGTAACTTTAACAGAATGTCTACAATTTATTATCATGAAAAATCAATCAAACTTGAATCTTTGCGAGAAACTCATAAAGACCCAACTAATGCCACTTATTGAATGGTGTTTGGTCGAAGGACCTGCATCATACAAGACACTCTACAATCAAATAGCTGGATTAGTACAATACTGGCATAGAAATAGAACCCATCCTGATGTTCATAACTACGAAACGTACCTGCTGTATTTCTGGAACAACCTAGACTCACTGTTTCAGGGCTTGCTAATGAACCTGGAACGTAATTATGAAAAGAATGCCGTATCTGATTTGGCTGTGAGGCAGATAGAGTTATTAATTTCTTTGAAACATACCATTAAACCTAGGAGACAGATGAAAGTAAAGTTTGAAACGGAAAAGTTGCAAGAGACCGGCGATCTTGATAGTAATATTAAAATAAAATCCGATAAGTGTGATGAATCATATCAATCTTCTTTAAATTCGTTAGTTTTTAAGCTCTGTAACGGTTATGTCAAGTTCATAAATAGCAATCAATCTAAGGAATTGTTAGATCATCTTTACGCTTTAATATTGGAATTTGAAAGTAGAGAATTTTTCGTCAACTTAAGTGCATTGGTAGTGGAAAGTGGTAAACAGGCACGACTTGTCGATGTATACAAAAAGTTACTGTATAAATGGTTGAAATCAAGTTATTTGTGTACAAAAGCAGTAATTGACCTGATATATATGTTATTTAAATATCTAGAATGTGAAGAAAAGCTGATAATATTGGAAACCTTTACAAAGGTGAATATAAACTGCATTAGTTCGTTTCTTATTTTTGATTATTAATAAAATATTAGTTTATCGATATAGTAAAAACTTTTTTTATAACTTTCGATATAGTAAAAACTTTTTTTAAACTCATAACTTTCGTAAGACATTCATTTTTAACATGTATATCAAAATAGTATACTCATTTTTATGAGCGGTTAATATAGTTAATTCAAGTTACATTTTTCAAATGTATCTGATATACTGTTCAATAAAATACATATACAACTGTTAAAAAAAGTAAAACGTATCAAATATTAAAAAGCTTTTATTACTATTTATCAAGTCTACTGGAAAGTTCTGTTCATTTTTAGGATAAAACATACATTCATACCTTGAATAAACTTGATTGAATAATATAATTTCCATCATTATTTATAACTTCTTGCCAGGGTAATGGCAATTTGTATATCCCATTTTTAAAACATGCCTTATCCTTAGAGGCGAAAAATTGAACCAGTGCTTGTCTGATATCTTTTTCTTTTTTGAATTTTTTTGCTCTGCAAGAAAAGGACCGAAACAAGTTTCAGAGTTTCGGACGAGTTTTCAAAGCAGTATGTGGCCAGGCATTATCATGAAGCAGTATGATATCCTTCCTATTGAAACTCGTCGGCCTCTTTTCTTGAAGGGCTGTTTTTGAATTATCCAGTTACCGAAAGCCCACCATATACATAACATTCTTATACTCAGACTCAACTTCGGTTTAGAGGTGAAGGGGGCAGCTTTTCCGGATTCATAATATGCCCTTTTCCTTACGATGTTTTCATAGGTAATCCACTTTTCATCCCCAGTTATCCTGCCCAACAAGGGTTCGACTTTGTTACGTGCAAGTAGGGATGTGCACATGATGACTGGATCATTCAAATTCATACTTAACTCATGTGACACCCATCTCGAATATTTTGACACCAGTCCCAGTTTCCGAATATGGTCTAAAATGGTTTGTTGAGCTGAATCAAGTCTTTCCGCAATCTCCGATGTCAAAAAGGGATTTTCCTCTAACATGATCTTGACAGTATCGTCGTCGATCAGAGCGTGCCCTATCAGAAAGGTCAAAATCGCCTATTTGAAATTTTTCGAACCATCTTCTGTATGTTCTATCAGAAACTGAAAACTGGAACGAGCAGAACTTTCCGGTACGCCTAATATTTCATTAACAATCTTATTATTTAACTCAACAAGACATTTTAAATAGATTACTTGGCACTGCTTCAGTGATCATAAAAAATCGTAGAACGTATGATTTAGCACCCGAGTCAAGTCTGTTAAATTTGGATTCTTCTGTGAAAATAACTTTTACCCATGACTATCTGCTTCTGGGCTTCCGGGCTAGAACCGCGTCACTTGTATATCTGCCGACGTTTCGTACCCATTTGTATGAAGCATCTTCAGGGCTCAACTACTGCACTGAAACTGACTGAAACTCAGTTTCAGTGCAGTAGTAGACCACGACCTCGGTAGTCTACGTACCAAATTAACTTTTACCCATTCCTCCAAAGTTGGCTTATTGTTATTTTTATTATGTTTATAGTTTAAGTACATTCAAAACATTATTGTTTAGAAAACTGATTTTTATAAGCTGCCCAAAATTATTGCAGTGGTTTGCTTTTGTACCTACATAATTGGTTAATTGAGAAAAACGTAGACTTTCAAAATTTATTAATAGCTTACTAAGTGTGTTATTAATATATACTTAAGGAGATTATGTGTGTATCTGTATTATTAAATTTATAATTCTTGCAGTTAAATACTGAACAATGTGGATGGTGCATAACAAGAGCACTATCTCATCCTCATAATACCGACCCTGTGATACAGCATTGGTTAAGTAATGAAAAAGTAGACGAATATTTAGTTTCTATAGCTCAAAAGGAAATAATTTTTGATGAATCTACGCCAGAATCTAGTATTTTATTAAAACAAGCTTTTACGGAACACAAAGATGAAGGTATTAACATACATATTTCGTTTATTTTTCGTTATGTAATTCTATATCTGCTTATAGAGTTATTCATCAGTAAAAATGCAGTACTTCAAATTGTTGAGCTCATTAGTAATTGCCTTTTGAACCCAAATGAATATCCTGTTACCTTAGACACATGCGCTAGTCTAGCCGCTTATATTTCCTCAGTTTTATATACGGAAAAAGTCAAGTTACGATACGGTACAGATCTTCTCCAGGCGTTATTCACTTTAAGTTGCAATACACGTTTGGATATGGAGACAATATCGCCAGATACCTTGTGGGAAGTGAATACTGCTTGGCAGGACGTTGTGGGTGTCTTATGCTGTTCGATTGAAGTTCAAGAACTTAAGTCAATAGCCGATATGTTCGGGAGAATAGTTGAAAACGAATTTCTAAACAGCAATGTACAGTCTTTCACTATCGAAGTGCTCGTTGATAAGATAGTCAATTTTATACGCGTAGTCAAAAAGAATAATGGCTTTGTCGTCTTTAAGTTACTCGAACTCTTCCTGCAAAGAACCTTTATACCTGAATGGAGATCTAAATTGACTGAAGCATGTGTTTGTGCGGAATATTTGAACGGTACTCTATCCTCATTATATCAGCCGATAGATGACAGTACTATGTACGTTGAAGATGAACTCCTAGTAAAGTATTTTATTTGGCTAAGTTTAACTATAGATGTTCTTTTAACGCCAATCGAGGCATTGGATATACATGAAGATGATTGTGATGAAGATGATATAGAAGATGAATCTGGTAATAGCTCTTCTAAAGAGGTGCATACAATGATAGATGCAAGTGACGACATATACAATGTTATGCTATATTTGTTGTACGATGTGACATTGGCAACGGTTACTAAAGAAAATTACAAAACGGTAATTATATTTATTACATTTTGTGCTAATACCGCATCATCTAATAATAAAATTAATCTTTGCAGATAAAAGCATATTCTCGTCTTGTTGAAATAAGTAGTTCGTTTGTTAATAAAATGGGAATTTTAATGGAACATGTTGATTCGAAATCGTGCATTGAAAAAGAACTTATGCAACGTGTTAGGAAAGAAGGTTGGCTGTGGGCTAAAGTGGTTCATTTCTTAAACGCAGAAGTGGCAAAGGATGACTTGTGCCACGTTTACGGCGATTACATGAACGAAGATAGTTTTCAAAAGGAAATATGCCAGGGTCGTGTGCATTTAACGCAAGCTTTCGCCGAAAATGTCTCCTACGATGACGTTATGAACAATACTTATCTTCCGGAAAGAGTTGTGACGTTGCGTTCACTGATCCATCGAGAAGACATTGATGCCGATATTGCAGGGATCTTTAAATTGATTGAAGGATTCAAAAGTAAATGCGGGAAGGATTTGTATAATTTGTAAGTAGAGTAATTGTAACAATTATTACACTGTTTATTGAAAATGTATTATTATTAAATCTGTCATGATGTCATATTTATAGATGATGGATAAATAGTCGTTTTTAATATATTTAATGTTCTACCAAGTGGTTATCACATAACTGAAGGTGTAAAATAATCTATTCAGTAAGTTCTATCTAGTTTAAATTTTTCGGCTGACGGGCCATATTTAAAGGATAATTATGCCTGCTAGGTCGCATACCAAAGTGTTATGAATTATATATACAGGGTGATTTAAGTTTCATATTATTAATTCAAAATTTAGTAAAGTTTTTGTCTAAAGATATGTCTGATCATAAATTATTTGTTGATGGACTGTGACTTAGCCACTGTTGAATTAATGGAAATAATAAAATCATAATGGCAGAGTAAGAAACACTATGATACATGAGTTTTAATATAGGACCAATGAAATGGGGAGTTTCAATAAGTTACAGAAGAAATACTCTTGACTGGTATGGATCATGCGACAAAATTACAATGAAACTAAATGAATTAATGAATGATATTCCCCTTTTTGATCATCCTTCTTTATGGAACTGGCTGTTCCAACTAAATTGTAATAGCAAGGACTGGTACTAAATTGGATAAATTACCAATATTTGCATTGCATTCCTTTTCCACATTAATTTTTGTTCGATATTTGTCTTTTATCATAGTGACGGCCGACAAAATAGTTTCACACAAATAAGGAGTTGAAAATGAAATTAGAATCTACTAAGGCTTATTAGTTAGAAGTTTTATTGAAAGTCGAAATTCGGTCAATTCCATGCTGCGAAATTTCCCTTTCAAAATATTCTCGCGCAAGACAACTCAATAAGGTTCTCTTCTCCTGCAGAAATACATTCAGCCTGCTATTGAAAGGATCTTAAATTCGTGCAACTTGTGAATACTTTCTTTTTGAAAGTATTTTTTAAAGTTGGTGATAAGCTATGCTATCCTTCAAAAATTGATTTCATGTCTTGAGAGAAATCAACTTTGTTTGAAATGAAGAAATGTAATGATTTATTTCAGTTAGATTTACCCCAGTTCCTTTATATATTGCTTCCTACCATATTGAATCGAAAGTGAAAAAATAATTATGACACTTTTGTAATATTCCGCGGTTTCCCAGGATGCCGCGACACACACTTTGAGAATCGCTGCCCTAATCAACTCTGTGATTGCCCTTTTTTGGTTTCTTAATTTTATGTTAAGAATATCATTACTCGGCCCACACTCGAACTCCACGCGGTATTAGTCATAATCTCTACTTGTGGGACCACTTCGAGACCTGTGATGTTATCAAATCTAAGACTTTTACAAGGGCGAGCAATAACAAAATGTTGAAGAACATATATCAAAATAATGGATAAAGAATTCTGTACATGGAGCAAGAAATTGACGAAGAGAGTTAATCTTACACATAGACATTAAAGACGATATTATTTTTCGTTCATCCATTATTAAATTTAATTAAATTGTAAACAGTGGTTAACTATAAAAGCTGATTCAAAATAACCCTTTAGTTTTTACTTTTGGATACGTGTCTTGACAAATAAGTTGTCATCATCAGCACTAAAAAAATAATAACACTTGGAGCACTAGGTTAGCTTTTATACAAATAAAGGACGTAATTATAATAAGCCATTAATTTTTTGTTCGCTCTTATAATATACGGATGGGATATCTAGTTAAATCTTTTAATGAATCTATCCATATATTATATATATTTGAATTATTAATCTAGATAATAAAATGATAAAACAACAATCATTTATATCCTGTTATTAAATACCTATTTACTGTTGTAGAGATTTGACAAACTGGGAACGTACTGAGACACTAATAGAAATCATTCGTCTTTGTTCAGCTGTGATAAAAAATAACAAAGTACAAAGTTTAAGTCGCGAACATTGGGATTTTGCGGTCATTTCTTTAGCCAGTTGGTGTACCAAGTTGTCCGAACTACGTGTAAGTTATCAAAACATCCAAGTTGCTGCCTTTCTCTCCGCTATTGCCGAGCTTTTCACAAATGTCGAGTTGTATTTGGGTGACCTGGAGCAGCATATGCCCGAAAACGAGTACGTACAGGAATGGCGTGCTGTATTTGCACAGGATGTGCATACAGAAATTGTTGGAACATGGATATATTTAGCAGGTAAAAGTGCATGAAATATTTTTTAATTAGAATATGTTTTTCCGTTTATAAAACAAGGGGAAAAAACGGAAAGAACTAGATAGAGAAGCCAAGACTTGAGATTCAGCAATTAATAGTTAAACATCCCTTAATTTGTTGTTCACATGCCGTTTTCAGTAAGTACTGAGCAAAAATTACTATAAAGTCAGAATGGAATTTAATTCTTTTAATAACTAATGGGGCACATTAACTTGCTTCTAAATATTCATCAATCAATAGGCTTTATAGTTTTTGTATATACAATGTCTGTGAAGTGAGTTTATAATAGATAAAATAATTTGTGTATGAGAACTTGCTGATTAACTTTTACTTGTACGTTAAATGTATAAAAAAAGCTACAATTCAAATACAGGCAGGCATGTTGTAACGTACCTTTTTATAATTCGGC
This sequence comes from Dermolepida albohirtum, assembly GCA_031893035.1. Taxonomy (NCBI): domain Eukaryota; kingdom Metazoa; phylum Arthropoda; class Insecta; order Coleoptera; family Scarabaeidae; genus Dermolepida; species Dermolepida albohirtum. The sequence goes on along the minus strand of JAVIWB010001844.1, from coordinate 162,567 downwards.
ATGAAAGTTACTTTAATACTAAGCTTTTAGTTAAGTGTTGAGATATTTTAGATGCGCGCTTGCCTGTTACTACTAAATTACGCAAAGCGTTGGCATATATGAGTATCGGACAGTAGTTTAGTCTATCTGCTTCTGGGCTTCCGGGCTGGAACCGCGTAACTCGTATATCTGCCGACGTTTCGTACCTTTTTGTATAGGACATCTTCAGGGCTCAACTACTGCACTGGAAGTGAGTTTCAGTGCAGTAGTTGACGTTGAAATGTCGCCAGATATACGAGTGACGCGGTTCCAGCCCGGAAGCCTAGAAGCAGATAGCATGTACCACGACCGCGGAAGTCTACGTATCAGATTAGTAGTTTAGTCATTTAATATATTTCAAAGTATATTTATACTTAATAGTAACAATAATAATGGATGCGTTTACATCCCCCAACATTTTAATGCCAATTGCAGGGGACATTGGCAGACGACGAGTTATTATTACGCCCACGTTTGAGATCTTTGGTTGACAGGACTCGCTTAAACGGGAAAGGGAAACCACGAAAAACTTTCTCAGACAGTAAGTCATAGGATTCGAACCCGGCATGACAAGATAGTAGCTTACCACTGAGCTATCAGCTGGCTATATTTTGTAAAATATATACACTACCGCTCAAAAGTTTAATCGCATTATGCAGAAATTTAATCGATCACGAAAAAATTACTGAAATGAAACGATTGTGGGTTAGTAACATCATTTACTTAATTTACTATTAACAATACAGCGTACACATGTTTTAATGTAATAATTAATGAAAATTATGTAGAGAACTTATTGAGCATGGACCACGACCGCGGAAGTCTACGTACCAAATTAACTTATTGAAGTTTCTTTTCATCGATATATTCACCCTTCGCACTAATGATTGCAGCACGGATTAGAGATATTCTCTTAAATTATTGAGATAATCGATGGACTTTGATTCTAACTGTTTTGTAGTGCTTTCCAAAAATTTTCTTTATTGATTGGCAAGGATTTATGTACTGCGCATCCTAGATGGTCTTATATCAACTCTATAGACTTGCAGTAGCAGTCGGGATTCTGCGGTATCCATTCCATTAATGTAAGAACTCTTGCTTGAGTTTGTTTTTCAACATATGCTTTTATAATCTTCGCTGTATATTGTGGATCATTCTATGGACGTCTGCCACCAAAACACTCCCAAACTATTATATTTCACCTTTATGCTTTATAGTTTAAAGAACATTTTGCTTCTGCATTCTTTCACCAACACTGCGAATAGCTCAAGTTTCGATTCATCGGACCACAATACCTTTTTCGATTGCTCCACGGTTCAATGTTTGTGTTGTTTTGCCCATTGGAGACGTTTTCGTTTATGCATGATTGTTGACTGGGGTTAGTTAGTAGTTATTCCATCTTTCAGCCTTGCCTCTGCTAATCGGCATTTTATGGTAGGAATAGGAATAATGATTTGATATTGAATATTAAATTCTGCTACTATTGCTGGAACGGTTAGTCGACGATTTCTTCATATCATGTTTATATATTGATTTGCACCGTTAGATGTTACTCCAGGTCTTCCGCTATGTTTCCGGTGACTCAACTGCCCCATTCTTTCTTTCCTCTTAATAGTTTATCGCACACAGTATATGTGGAAGAATTTGGCTTTTGCCCGATTCGATACTTTTATACTATGTAGAACAACTATTTGAATCCTATTTTCTAGGTCTAATTGCTTTCTTCTAGCTATTACTTTCACTATTACGCCGAATGTATAACGTACACAATAATAATATTGTTACTTCGACTGTTAATCGAAACTGAATTTAAACTGTGGTTACAATTGTCTGTACCCTCTCTTACGCAGGTAAAAACACATCCCTATTGACGAAACATTTACAAATACATTTAGTAATTATTTTTTTCATTTACATATTTTTGTTAATGAAAAAACCTCCTAGTAATAACTTATCTGTATACTATTACACGCTTTCTTAATTCTAAGTATTCTTACGATTTATAACAATAATCAGTTTCTGCATAGTGATTCTTAATTTCATTACAAGTTTGTGATTGCTGTTAAACTTTTAAGCGGTAGTGAATATCGTTAAATTTAATTAAATTGTAATTCTAAATTTACTCAAATCACAAATGGATGCGTTTTTATTATTAGATAAATAATGTTTCTAACTAAATATGTGTCCTATAACGGTCGTTTTTATTACATTCGATATTGTTTCGGCATCACGTTACGCGTTATTGCAGGCCTGCCAGTACAGTATTTAAATTTAAGAAATACCTCTTACGTCATGGTAAGAGACGTAATGTCAACACAGAGTACGCGAACTAAACACAGACGGGATTACGACTGATTATGTTTCGGCGGTATAATGCTACTTAATAATTATTAAGTATTTTGACAGATTATGAGTGTATACGCCTCTAAACTCGAAGCCTTGTAAACCCAAAAGTAGTATAATGAACTTGCGCAATAAAAATAACGTAATATATATTTCTTAAGTTGGAGTTTCTTCCTTATTTTTGATCATAACACTATCCATGAGAAATTGTATTAAAAATATATTTAAAAGACTATAAAAAAATATAAGAACCTTAATAAAATATATTTTAGAACATTTGATATACCAGTACAAGGACAAATTCCCTAGAATGACATCTCTACCGTTTTTACAACAATTTGGCTCTTCAACACTCTCTCTTAGAAGTGACTACATTTTAAAAATGTCCAACGAAAAGGCACCCAAATGGTCCAAATTATTGAAAACCTGTTGTATTATGTTGACCAATCCACTACATTCCTTGCAGTTGTGGGCTTACCATATGCTGATGTCTTTAGTACCTGGCCTCATCGAAATCGATTCAACTACTATTAGTTGTAGTAAGCCCAATGAAGAGTTGGTCTTTAAGGAATTTAAGGAGTCACTAGTGCGGACACAAGACATCGTACACACTATGCTTATTGATTTTAGGTTTTATTTTCTTTGTAAGGAATCGTGAAACTTTTAACTGTGTTATGATTTTTAGACTAGGAGAAAATAGCTGCAGAGTTAAGCCATATACTGATTCATACACTTACACTTTTGCTTACTTGTTACTTTGGGATGTTTTGCTGACAATGTGTGAGAAAGCCTCAACAGAATTAAGATATCAGTACGCTGATTGGTTAAGGTAAGTTATTTCGATAATTGATACTTCCTCTGAGGAATTTCGATTTATTATATAAGATCAGTTATCCATAATTTTCTGACGATATTCTTATTTTAGAAATGAAGATTTCTTAAACAATTTACTCAATAATATATTTAAATTAATTCCTGCAGAAGTACTCCACTATAATGATATTAAAATGAAACCTTTTGACGAATGGTTTATAAAGAAATTTCAGTTAACTCTAGCAGGTAGTATTATTATGTTCTAAGATTGGGTTACTCATTTGATTATTAAATGAAGTATCCTTTATACAAATAGAATTTATTGATTATATCTTTTGTATTTTAGAACCGATCAGTAGTAATAAATTAGAACGCATGGTGTGTTGGGTCTATGGAACTACAGTAACTCAACTTCCCGCTTCTGTTAGACATTGGTGGTCTAGTACTGAATCAAGAGTTAGTCAAGTTGTCGATAGGGTAACCTCTGTGTACGTTTCATCCCAGCTTTGTAACCAGGAATTGGCGGACGTATCTCGACATGAAAATAAATTTAAAAACATGGTGGTAAGATTAATTTATGCAAATAATTCATATTTCTCCATATTGAAAAACTGGCGCCTCCCTCTCTCGTCCAGTATACTGAACGACAAAGCTTGTCAATAACAAAGTTATCAGAGCATATAAGACAGACGCAATGCGTAACGGCTATTTGCCAATTAAAAGGATATTAAAAGGAATCATTCTATTATTAATAACACCATATCTACTACATATGTTTCACTGATTCACGGATCTTCAGGCAGATTTGATTAATAACACAAATCTGCCTGAAGATTCGTGAATCGGTGAAACATATGTAGTAGATAGGGTGTTATTAATAATAGAATGATTCCTTTTAACATTATTTCTCCATGTATCTTATAAATTCATATATTGTGTTAACAGGTAAAAATTCATCCGAGCGTTAGAGAAGTCGTTGCTGTTTACACAGTTGATGAAGCACAAATGGACTTGGTTATTACACTACCAACAAATTATCCATTGGGCGGCCCAGATGTACAGTGCAATAGACAAATTGCAGGAACCACACATAAGCAGTGGTTGATGCAATTTAAAATGTGTATTTTACATCAGGTACACTTGATTTTTTAACGAATACTTTTGAGCAAATTTAAATAAGATGGAATTCATTGAAACGGTATTTTCTGTTCTTTTACTTAACTAAAATGATGATTATTCTATTTCTTGCTGCGTTATAACAATAGCTGTTTTAATTTATTTTGTTGACAACGAAATACAATTTATTTTCAACGTAATACTCAATTGTCATGTGCTGTACGTAAACGTTAATTAAATTCCCTATGAATAAAGATATACTTAGTTTCCATATACTGTGAACTGTATTCTAAATGTGGGGTGAAGGAAATGAAAGGGGCATATCTATACTTCTGTGAATCCACTTCTTAATTGTCTTTTTTTCTCCATATATTGCGAGGACTGTATGGATGTATATATCTTTTACTATCATATATATATAGATTTAGTTCTTTAATTTAGCTTTTATTTTTCAGAATGGACGTATCTGGGATGGATTACAATTGTGGAATAATAATTTAGATAAAAAGTTCGATGGTGTGGAAGAATGTTATATATGTTTCGCTGTATTACATCCAGGAACATATCAATTGCCAAAATTAACGTGCCAGACCTGTAAAAAGAAATTCCACTCTGCTTGCTTGGTGAGCCAACGTTAAGTTAGTTTTATATTTTTATAATTTTATTCTTTTTGCAGTACAAATGGTTCAGTACCAGCAATAAATGCACCTGCCCTATCTGTAGAAACCTATTTTGATGCGTATATGTGTATTTCGAGACGACTTATCGTGATTGTTAAAGCGTTTTGTATAGTTTCAATGTGTTAACTTTATTTTTGTATATTATAAACACTTCCTAAAATAAAATGTACATGTTTTAATTGTGTTTTTTTTTTCAATAAAGTAAGAAGCCTTTACCACCTTAGTATTTGTATCCTGATTACGTATTTCGATAGCTAAGTTCTCATCATCAGCATCTAGAAAATCACGCAAACATTGTACTTATATGGTTATTCTGTGTAGCTTTACTGCAGGTCAATGTACAACACTCTTGTTCAATTTCTGCCGAACATGACAACTCAGTTGTCTAAATATGTAGTCAGGATATGAATGTTATTGTGGTAATTAGGCACAACCTTCAAAGAAGTTTACGTGTTTTTCTTTACTTACACATTTTTTTCTTTTACTAAGGAGAAAGTAATGTTTCCTCACTTTATATAGGTTATTTCAATAAATATTATCATTGCAGGTTTCCAAGTTTTCATGACCATTGTGGAATTTTTTCAGACTGATTGCTTCAATAGTTAATAATCTATCAGTTAATCTGCAAAAATATTTCACTATGTCACGTTTGTCTTCAAGTTAAATCGTTGCTTTGTAATTTAGTCAGTTGTATTACAAAATTCTGCTTCATAGGCATTTATTTGGAAATATTTGTCTAATTTAATGCTGCATAACAATAAATTGAAAGTAAGTGTGAATTTTAATTTTATGAGATTTGTTATAGGGAGTCATATTCCCTTGCATATTGTTATGAAGCCGTATCTTAAATTATCTCGTGTAGAGATAAATAATAACTAGTGTAAGTTTTGCCAGTGCCAGTAGCGCAGCTAGTTTCTGTCAGGTAGGACGCTTTTATTTATAGTTATATCTAGTAATTGTGCATTAGGTCACTCGATTCATTTCTAAAGTTTGCCATTTACATAGAATGAATGGCAAGAAGCTAGATACACAAATATTTATAATATTGCATTTATTTCAAGTGGTAGTCCACCAGAATATTATGATAATTTAGAAGGATTAGAATTGAAGACCTAGCAATGGAATAATATATCTACACTTACTATCTGTTCTGGGCTTCCGAGCTGGAACCGCGTCACTGGTATAACTGCCGACGTTTCGTACCCACTCGTATGGGACATCTTGAGGGCTCAACTACTGCTACTGTCTGTCGCACTGAAACTCACTCAGTTTCAGTGCGACAGACAGTAGTGGGTACGAAACGTCGGTAGTTATACCAGTGATGCGGTTTCAGCCCGAAAGCCCAGAAGCAGATAGTATGGACCGCGACCGCGGAAGTCTACGTACCAGATTATCCACCCTTTGTCCCAAAAAGGAATAGAAATTGTATTAAAAAGCTAAAATTGTTAAAAAATCTTGGCAAAAATAATTTCGTTTATTAGAAATATTCTCCGTGCAGAAGTACAATTTGCACATTCAAGAAGTATATCAACTTTTTATGTCGCTGATGTCAATGGTGTTCGTTGTTGACTCTTTGATGCCTTCAGTTGATGCAAAAATGTTTTATTTTATTGTCAAATACAGGTTAGGGAATAAAAGATAATCGAATTTGATTTTTGGTAAAGAAGTCAGTTGCAACGAAAGTTAAAAAAGTACATTATTGTGTAACAATTGCCAACTACGAGGGAGCGTTTTTATATTCACGGAATGGGGGACAAGGGGTGGACCAAATTATTTTTCTTTTTCAATATATTCACCTGCAAGACGGATACATTTTTCACATCTTTCAATTAATTTATTTATACCCTCATAAAAAAATTATTTCTCTTTATCTGCAAAATACGCCGAAACTGCCTCCTTGACTTCATCATCGGCAGTAAATTTTTTACCCCGCAGCTCTTTTTTCATTTTCGGAAACAGGTAATAATCACTTGGGGCCAGGTCTGGGCTGTAGGGTGGGTGATTCAGAATTTCGAAGCCCACCTTATGCAGGGGCAGCTAACGCAACGCGGCTCTTGTGGACGGGCGTGTTGTCGTGCAAAAGCAGAACACCTTTTGTCAATTTTCCCCGTCTTTTCTCTTTAATGGCTTCTTTTAGTCGCTCTAATATTGAAGCGTAATATTCTCCGGTTATAGAAACACCTTTATCTTTATAATCAATCAACAATATTCCTTCCGAGTCCCAAAATACCGTTGCCATGAGTTTCCCAGCTGATTGTGACACTTTTTTATGCCACTGCATGGAGTCTTGTTTGGACTCAGGTTCATAATGATGAACCCAAGTTTCGTCTCCAGTAACAATTCCACTCAATACACCATCCTTGTCTTCATTACAGAGGTCCAAAAATGCACGCGAACACTCTACGCGCTGTTGTTTTTGCGGCGGCGTGAGCATTCTCGGCACCCATCTCGCACTGACCTTAGACATGCCGAGATGATCGTGTAGGATTTTAAAAATTGTTGTATCGGATTCTCCAACCATTTCTACGAGTTGTTTCTTCTTTAGTCGAGCATCTTCGAGTACAATTTGTTCAACTTTTTGGATAAGTGCTGGCGTGGTTACCTCAATGCTCCTGCCCGGCCTCGGGTCGTCTTCCCTTCCTTGTTTAAATAAACTATGCCACTTGTACAGCATGGTTTTTCCTGGACAAGAGTCGCCGTAAACCAATGACATCTCATTCATTATGGTCGCGACTGATTTTCCTTGCCTGGTAAGGAACTTTATAACGGCACGATATTCGATTTTTTCCATATTTCACTTTTCACTCCTGATTATGTTACTTGGTTGACGATAGCTCAAAGACTAACTGTCTAATAACAATGAAACTTCGTATTTATACTAATCATCAGTCGCTGCACAGGCCACGCCCCCAACGCGCCTACTCACCCCTCTACAACCCGCTCATTCCCCGAATATAAAAACGCTCCCTCGTATCTAGTTCTTGTTATTCAGGGCGAATCCAGGCTTTTTATGTTATGGGCTTTTTATGTTCTGGAAAGTTCTAAAAGTCAATTGAATGCTGCGAGTCGGAGTGTAGTTTCAGAAGTTGTAGAGATGTTCCATGTCAAAGAGAATGAAGACCCCGGAAATATAAAATAATGACAATCTATAAAAAATTTTTGCAATAATTTTTCTAATAAAAAAGCTGTTTTAATCTCAAAAATAATTTAAAATTCAAAGATAAAAAATCTTGACAATAATAATTTCGTTTATTAGAAATATTCTTCCTTTGCAGAAGTACAACAATTTACACATTCAAGAAGTACATCAATTTCTTATGTCGCTGATGGCAATGGTGTTCGTTGTTGACTCTTTAATGCTTTCAGTTGATGCAAAAAGATTTTATTTTATTGTCAAATACAGATTAGGGAATAAAAGGTAATCGAATTTGATTTTTGGTTAAGAAGTCAGTTGCAACGAAAGTTAAAAAAGTACATTATTGTGTAATATTCGCCAACGATCTGGTTCTTGATATTCAGGGCGAATTCAGATATTTTATGTTCTGGAAAGATATTCTGAATCAGTTGAGTGTTGTGAGTCGAAGTGTAGCTTCAGAAGTTGTAGAGATGTTTCATGTCAAAGAAAATGAAGACCCCAGATGTATCGAATAATGCCAATCTATGAACATTTTTCGCAATAATTTTTCTTATAAAAAAGCTGTTTTAATCTCAAAAATAATTTAAAATTTAAAGATAAAAAATCTTGACAAAAATAATTTCGTTTATTAGAAATATTCTCCCTCTGCAGAAGTACAACAATTTACACAGTCAAGAAGTATCTAAGTGTCTAGTAACTATCTAGTTTTTGATATTCAGGGCGAATCCAGGCTTTTTATGTTATGGGCTTTTTATGTTCTGGAAAGTTCTAAAAGTCAATTGAATGCTGCGAGTCGGAGTGTAGTTTCAGAAGTTGTAGAGATGTTCCATGTCAAAGAAAAAGAAGACCCCATATGTATCAAATAATGCCAATCTATAAACATTTTTTGCAATAATTTTTCTGATAAAAGAAGCTGTTTTAATCTCAAAAAAATTTTTTTGATTTTGTCGTAAAGCCCCGCGATGTCTGACTTTAAAAAATCATCGATGCTGTAGGGAACTACTTTTAACATTTATATTTTGTAACTCGGTGAGTTTATGTCGGATGTACATTAAAAAACGAAGCTCTGGAAATTTTAAATCATGTGCATATGCTATCTGCTTCTGGGTTTCCGGGCTGGAACCGCGTCACTAGTATACTGCACTGAAACTGTTTCAGTTTCAGTGCAGTAGTTCAGCCCTGAAGATGTCCCATACAAATGGGTACGAAACGTCGGCAGATATACTAGTGAAGCCCGGAAACCCAGAAGCAGATAGCATGGACCACGACCGCGGAAGTCTACGTACCAAATCATGTGCATATATTACTTAACTCGACTGACATTTAATTTTTAGAACAAATTATGTGTTAGATAACGACATACGATTTTTTCTGTAGAACCTATAATGGAAAGGTTCGTTTTTTTTTGAAATTGTATAGTATTTAACGAATTATAAGTGAAGTATAATAAAATATTAATGCATTCAGTGTGAAATATTCATGTATGTATATTGAGTTTGCTTATGTTGATACATAAACTAAATAAAAATTGCATTTATCGCTTTTAAAACTTTTACTTTCGACTGTATAATTATATAGATAAACACATTAAAAGTTGGTTTTAATGTGTGTGGAATATAGAAAATTACCTATTTCCGACATTAAATTTTCTATTTAATTGCATTTTGCGTTAATTATTTTTTTTAATTGCGGTTCATTATAATTCATGAAATTTATATTTTCTATTTTTAAAAAATGAATTTTTATTGAAATTAAATAAACACCTCACTTTTTTATAAACTAAGTTTTTATTTGAAAACTAAATGTACGAGGGTAGTTTGACAAGTAGTGAGAATGGAAAGGAAAAACGAATTTTTTAAATACAAAATAATTTTTATTTTTCAATATATTCTCCTAAAAGAGCAATACATTTATTCCAACGGTGCTCCAATGCCCTTATGCCATCTCTAAAATGCGATTCCGGAAGGCTTGCAAAATACTCATTTACGAAGATGATAAGCTCGTCGTTAAACGAAAATTTCTTTCCACCTAGTGCCGTTTTCCATTTTGGAAAAAGGTGGAAGTCGGAAGGGGTTAGATCCGGCGAATAAGGCGCATGCGGTACTAATTGGAAATGCAACTCGTGGATTTTGGACATCGCAACTGTACTGGTATGCGAGGGAGCCATTCCTGGCCGTTTAGCACGAATCTCAAGATTTAATTTTTGTAGAAGTTCTGCATAATATTGTCCGTATATTGTGGCACCTTTCTGAAGGTAATCAATGAGTAAAATGCCCTTTGAATCCCAAAAAATTGATGCTATCACCTTGTTTGCCGATAAAGTGGTTTTCGCTTTCTTTGGAGGTGCAGAACCATGTTCTAACCATTGTTTCGACTGTTGTTTAGTTTCGGGTGTACTGTAGTGTATCCAAGTTTCATCGCAAGTAACAAATCGCCTACAAAAATCAACCGGATTCCGCTTATAAAGGTCCAAACACTTATTGGAAATGCGCAAACGAGTGAACTTTTGATCAGTCGTAAGTAATCGCGGCACCCATCTTGCCGAAAGCTTGGAAAGGCCCAATTCTTTCGTTAAAATGTGGTGTACGCGTTCTGTTGAAATGTTTACCATATCTGCTATCTCTCTTACTTTCAGTCGTCGATCTTGCGTAATAATATTATGGATTTTTATATGCAATCATTTCCTTAGAAGTCACGATTTTGGGTGCTCCAGAGCGCGCTTCATCAATACAGCTTGTTCTACCACGTTTAAATTCATTTACCCATCTACTTATTGTGGCGGATGACGGAGCAGATTCACCTAATGTTTCCCGTAACTCATCTTTTATTTCGGTAGCTTTCATACCCTTAATTACGAAGTATTTTATCACCGCACGATACTCTGCTTTTTCCATTTTAACAAAACGACGTGTTGTTTCTTTTTCAATTGGCTGTCAAAAAATAAACTAATCAACCGATTTATCTAAATATTGGAACGTAAACATATAAACCTAAATTACAGTGCATTTGTTTTAACAATTAGAGCGCCACCTACATATGTGTCATTCTCACTACTTGCCAAACTATCCATTTTATGTTCACTGCACACATTGTCAGTAGTAACTAGCCTGCCTAGATTTTTTACGAGTATATACGAATATTGTATAAATTTGAATGCCATAAAACAAAAATAAAGTGAAATCCTATGTTTAAGTTTACATCATTAGAAAAGGCAATATAAAAGGGAACAATTGTAGAGCGGTATGAGAGATACTATATGTAATTTCTACGAAAGATGGAAAAAAAATTATTTTAACAACTTTCTGGGAATCTTTGTGAAAGAATATAGTTATTAATAGATAAAAAAAGGAGATTGAAAGCTATGTTATTTCAAAGAATTCTTAATTATTTTCTTAAATGGATATAAATGACAATATGGTACGTAGACTTCCGCGGTCGTGGTCCATGCTATCTGCTTCTGGGTTTCTGGGCTGGAACCGCGTCACTAGTATATCTGCCGACGTTTCGTACTCATTTGTATGGGACATTTTCAGGGCTGAACTACTGCACTGAAACTGTTTCAGTGCAGTAGTTCAGCCCTGAATTCCCATACAAATTATTATTCGCGGTTCCAGCCCGGAAATGGATATAAATGACAATAGTTTATTGTTTAGGGATGAAATATCGTTATTCAAAAGATTATTTTTATATTTCTTCATACATATGGCTTTCCACATGCTTAAATTTCTACTATTCCTTTTTTTAACAAAATTTACGTTATTTAAGCTGAAGTTGTGACCTATATGATGTAGAGCTAATGTCGATTTAATAATATTAAGCAGCTTTATATGAGTAATACGAGGGTAGCCGTTTATATTTCGGGAATTGGCAACACTGTTAGTGTTGCCTCCGATCTGATGATTGCATCGTGAAGTTTGTCATTTTTGACAATATATACCTTGACAGTTTTATTATCCGGTTGCTATTTTTATTGTTAACAGTAACTTGAAAATTTTATGTCAGCAAAAAAATGGAATTAACTCACAAACATTTTCGTGCATTTATTTTTCAAAACTTTCGGCATTATCTCAACAAGAATGCATCGACGAGCTGAATTCTTTATATGGTGATGAAGCACCATCGAAAACTACAGTAAATCGTTGGTATAGTGCATTCGAACTTGGACGGCGTTCTTTGAACGATGAATTTCGTAAAGATCGTCTCACAAATGTTGTTGTGTCGGAAAACATTATTGCAGTGTCTGGATTGATAATGCAACACCGTCATGTGATATACCGTGAGATCGAGGCATCTCTAGGTATTAGTAATACCAGCGTGCATAAGATCCTGCATGAATATTTAGCCGTTAAGAAGCTATGTTCACGTTGGGTACCATCTAATTTGACAACCGTTCAAAAAAGGACTCGCGTCGATTGGTGCCAAAAAATGCACAGAAAATACAATGGCGGTGTTTACATTTATAAAGTGGTAACAGGTGATGAATCTTGGACCTATACGTATGATGCCAATAGTAAACAGCAGTCGGCTGTGTGGGTATTCCAAGATGAGCCAAAACTAACAAAAATTGTTTACGCTCGAAGCACATCAAAACAAATGGTGGCCTGTTTTTTCGAAAAAACCGGTCACGTTGCAACTGCGCCTTTAGAGAGATGTAGAACGGTCAATTCCGAATGGTACTCAACTATTTGGTTGCCAACAGTTTTTGAAGAAATAAGGAAAACTAACCGAAAACGACAGATCATTCTCCACTGTAACAATGCGAGCTCTCATAGGTCGGTTCAAGCAATTGAATATTTGACCGTGCAAAACATTGAATTGATGAGCTATCCGCCGTACAGCCCTGTTTTAGCACCCTGTGATTTCTTTTTGTTCCCACAAGTGAAGAATAAACTTCGTGGTCAACGGTTTTCTACGCCGGAAAAGGCTGTTGAGGTATTCAAAATTCATATTTTGAAGATACCGCCTTCACAGTGGCAGCAAGGCTTTTCGGATTGGTTTAAACGAACGCAAAAGTGCATTGATTTTCAAGGAGAATATTTTGAAAAGCAATAAAACTATTTTCGATAATAAAAATTTTTTTTGTTTGCTACTCCCGAAATATAAACGGCTACCCTCGTATTAACACTTAAAACAGAGAAAATAAAATAGAATAGAAAAACAAACAGTATATATCCAATAAAATACCAACGTTGTGAAGATACATACGCAGGACAACCAAAACATCTACATAAAAGAATCTATGAACATAAATACAGTTTAAATAGTAACAAAATAAATGTAACAGCCTTATCTATACATGCTTTAGAGAAAAAACAGGAGTTCGACATTAACAACAGTGATATTCTTGAAATGAAAACAATTATAATTATAAAATGATCAAAACACAATAAACGATAGAGGAGACATTATAAAACTTAATAATACAATATTTATAAAAATTTTTAGAAAATAAATTGATCGCGTCTTCCTGTATATACATTCATCAACGTAAATTTAGCCATATATACATGTGCATGGAAAATAAAAGAAAAAGAAGAAAAAACATGTGTGCAGAAAGCCTTTGCCAAATGTGTACAAACATTACGTCCTTACATAAGTACATATATGGTACACATTATGTGATTATAAATTTTCAGTATTAATAGGAAGAAAATAAAATAAAAAATGTAAGTTCTCATAAATATTTATATAAAAAAAGACCTATTCAAAACGAAATCCGTCCAAAAAATATGTAAATATAAAATGTATTTCAGATTAAAAGAAAAAATACATAACAAAAAAGGAGGAAGCCCCGTTAAACGTTAATAAAAACAGAGTGTTTCATTAACCCATCGAAATATCGAAATAAAAAAGAATAAAATTTATAATTAGAATAACTACCAAATCATACGATTTTTTGCTGGTTATATCTATTAAATTATTATAATGCTACTTAAATCGCTAATTTGTTGTACTACTTTCATACTTTCAAATTATTGCATATTTGTTGAATGAGTAGTAAAAGAATAATTTGTATACAACATATTTTGAAAAATGACAAGAATTTTAAAACTAATTAAATGAAAGCGATTCTTCGTGGTAATGATGTCACTGGTTTGCAATTATGTTAATCTGCTTTTCTTTGAAATTGATTTAAACAAGGAAGTTAATACTACGATGTTTATTTTTTAATTTAATTGTTTTTTCGTGGAATTTTCGAATTCCATATATACAGGGAGCGGCGCCAAAATCCAGTCAAAATATAATTTGAAATTCTTGCCGTTCTATAGTACTGGTAGATTTTGCGGTTGGCGTTCAAATAGCTTGAGGCATGTACTAATCCATCATAACCTTGAAACAGCCGCAATGTCGAAACCAAGTGCGGACTATAACCGAAGAGCCGCGTTTATCGAAAGCGTTCACGCTGGGCGTTCGGCAACAGAGATCATTCAGTTCTTCGGGTACCTGAGATGGACTGTGTATGTCATCGCAAAGCATAATGAGTCGAAGAAGTCCAACGAAGATTTTACAAAATCGACGAGGAAAATCTGCTTGAAGGAGCGCGTTGTCAGGACGCCCAATATCATTCAACTGGCTCGGGAGCTGATTTTTGGGAATTCAGGGCAGTCGATCCGAAAATTATCGTCGATTGTTGGTGTGAGCAAGAAAACTATGCGTTAAGTCGTCGAGGAGGAGATTCGCTACAAGTCTTACACAATTAAAGTGAGACATGCTTCCAGAAGCCGCTAAGACAAACCGAGTTGAACGCTGCAACCTTCTTTTGTGTTCCTTAAGAAACAAAGCTGCCAGATGGCTCAGGCTTTCCTGGCGAGAACATGTTTACTGTGGCTGCGAAACTCGATTGGAGGAATGACAAATAGCTGGCCTGCGACCCGGAAGATACTCCTATTGTTGCAAGAACGAAATATCCGGTGAATGTTCATGTGTTCAGGTGTCGTGACCAGTAAGGGCGATGTCATGCCACCACATTTCTTTAATAAAGGGAAAATGTCACAAAAGAAGTTTATTTGCGTGTTCCGACAAATGTAGTGAAGCCGTGGATGGAAACTGTGTCATCTGGAAAGCCATGTTTTCCGGCAGGACGGTGCGCCAACCCACACAAGTCATTTGGTGCAAAATTGGTTGTCGGACAACGTCGACATGTTTTGATTGGAAGAATTCTGGCCTCCCAACAACAGCCCAGATTTGAATTCTTTAGTTGAAGGGGTTACGAACAAATCCAGACATCCAAACGTCACATCATTGAGGCCACTATTGAAGCGGCGTTCACCGATATGGACCATGACATATTAAAGCGCGCCTGCGCATGCTTCAGACTGAGAATGAAGGCGGGCATTTAAGCAAGAAGGCGATATATTGAGCAAATGTTAAAAAAATTTTGTAAACGTTTCCGTTTTTGTAGTAAAAAATATGTTTAGAAAAATGTATAACTTGTCCGGATTTTGGCACCGCACTCTGTATATTATTTTCACATTTTTTTTACCTCTTACGGGAAAGTTATTAAAAAAAATACGTTGTACAAATTGAAAGTGTGAAGAATTTAGTAGGAACAAGTCAAAACCATCAACGATGCAGAAAATTAGTTTCACTTCTTGTACTTGCATACATATGTTAAAATTAGATAAGATGTACCTAAATATATTTATCTCATTTTAACAAGTTAATGGTGATGTATTCGATCTTTTAAATAAGAAAAAAATAATTGTTATTGATGGTGAAATTTATTGAGATGAGCTTAGACGGTCATTGGCCGCGAAATAAAACTAGAAAACGACACTCAACGGTTGTGTATGTGTGCACATTTCACTTTAGGAAGGCGGACAATGCCAATGGCAATGAGTCGAAATCAAGTTCCGTTTCACTTCCTTCTCTGAATACGTTTTTCGAATTTAATGAATAACCAAATGTATGTCGTCAGATATACATGACATTGCAGCGCCTTTAATAATAAGTTTATTTGTTCTTTGCGTAAAATAATTATTATGACATCTTTGCAATACATTAATTCTGTCATTTGAATTTAATGTTATCAAATATGTCATTTATAGGGTGGAAATGTTGAAGATAATGTTTTACATTAAATAGGTTATAAACAGAAGTTTGTCAAGATCGAAAACCATTTACACATTTTTAAAACTTTTTTAAAATTAAAATCATAGTGGTATTAATTAACACCTGAAAATTATGATTGAAGTGACAGGCAAAAAGTTGAATAACAGAAAAGGAAAATTAAGTTTATTGCGCATTGGATAAGACGGAAATGAGTAAAGACACCAATATAAAATTTTATAGTATACGAGGTATTACAATTAAATAACGAGACTGCGTTCTTTCAATCGCGCAGTCGCATCGAGCGAGGCTATAATTGGAATGTCATTGACTTTGATATTTCCCAAGCAACAATTCGTAGTTTCATTTCTCTGTCTGCTTTGATTTACTTTCGAGTTTTATATCTAGAAGACACTGTTACTTAGTAGTGCCGTGATAATGGTTGACATAAAAATCGAGAGGCGAATTAAGCTGAAATTGGTTGTCAAATACAAGAATCGTCAACATAATGTTTACAAATGTTAATGGAGGAGTTTGGTGATAATGCTGTCACGTGCGCGAGTTTTTGAATGGCACGAACAATTTTCTGAAGGTCGGGAAGAAGTCGAAGATAATGAACGTTCTGGTCGTCCTGTTGACTGCAAGAACTGAAGGGAACGTTCAGAAAATTAATGAAATTGCGCGGAAAGATCGACCTCTAAGCATGCGGACATTTTGCATGACGAATTAGACACGACAAAAGTTTGTGCAAAAATGGTGCCGAAAGGAAGCAATTTTTAGAGGTCAAGCGCATTGCTGTGTTTGATTACCCTCTGTATTAAACATGACAAAAGTTTGTGCAAAAGCGGTGTCGAAAGAACTTACTGAGGAACAAAAAGACAATCGGATGAACGTTTGCTCTGACATCGTGGAACGACTCACAGAAGAACCAGACTTGCTTACAAAAATCATCACATGCGATGATGACTTGGATTTTCCCTTATGACTTGGAAACAAAGCATCAATCGATGCAGTGGAAAAGCCGGATCGTCAAGACAGAGAAAATCACGAATGAATAAGTTGAAATTGAAGACAATTCTGATCGTTTTTGTCGACATCAAGGGTGTTGTTATAACTGACTGTGTGACTGAGGGTCGAACCGATAATAAGTAATACTTCAAACAAGTCCTAATCAAATTGAGGGAAAGAGTAAGAAAGAAGAGATCGAATTTGTGAAAGAACGTCTCGTGGATTCTGCACCAGGACAATGCACCAATTTATAATGCCCTATCTGTGAAGCAGTTTTTAGCGGACAAGGGCATTGCTGTTCTTGATCATCCTTCGTATTCGCCAGATATTGCACCATGTGTATTCTCCCTGTTCCCAAAAGTGAAAAATGCATTAAAGCGAACACATTTTCAGTCTGTTGAACATGTAAAAGCAAAAATCGCAGAGTTGTTGAAGAGGCTGACAACTGATGAACTACAGCATTGTTTTGAACAATGGAAAACATGTATACAGTGGTGTATAGATAGGAGAGGAGAGTATGTTGAAGGAGATAAAAGTTAAATATAAGTTTATTTGCAATAAATAACATTTCTCACACCAGTCTCGTCATTTAACTGCCACATTTTGTATAGACATATCCTTACATTTTGATGTGGTGCTTTCTAAACGAGAAGCAAGTAAGACTGGAGGGACAGAAATGAAATTTTTAAAGAGAGCGAAAAAAATAAACACTAAGGATAGAATTAGAAGGAAAAAGGGAACGAACTTGAAATGGACTATAATGAAAAATTTATTAGACAAAGGCAATTTGGATGGTGAGGACATCTACAGATGATGAACAAGGTATTACCTGTGAAAAGGATGTAGAAACCTAAAAAACTCGAGAAAAGAAAGAGAGGAACACTTAAAAAGATATATGGAATGGTGTTCTTGGAAGTATTTTGAAAAAGAGGCGACAAGCATAGGTTGAAGCAGAAAGGATTCTTCAAAATAAGGACTGGCATAAATTCTCTAGAGTAGTCAACATATTTATATAAGAAAATTCCTTTAGAATGGACATTCATATTTTCAAAAAAAGTCCTAATGTAATCCATTCTAATCTTACTAGATCTTCGATACTTGTTATAGTAACATATTTCAAAATTATTATTTCCCTTTGATATGTTATACGTTTGTAAGAATTACGTTTGAAAGAAGAAGAAATACGTTTGTAAGAATTATTGAGAGGCAAGCTTCCCACCAATTTCATATTAATATTCAAAGAAATTTGGTGATATATCTAGATGTTTACGTGTTTTACCACGGCTTCTCTGTGTTTTCATTTTTACTTCTGCGATCTCGACAATTAGGTTGTAGTATATATTTTATGAATTGGAGATATAAAGTAAAAATATCTCTTTTAAAAAATCTGAAGAATTAATAATGGGATCAATAAGGGATAATTTTCTATATAATCATTCACAGCCCGGATCCAGTTTTTAAAAATAAACTATTATGATGCACTGATGTTGCATGAAGAGAGGTAAAATGTGAGAAAGGCATTATCAACTTAACAATTGATGAGTAAATGAAGATACTGCTGTGGGCAAAAAATAGTAAGATTTTTTAATTTAAATTTCGCCCGAAAACCCATTCGTCGAAATATTTTTTTTCTAGGTTGGTATGACTGTCAGTGACATCTGTGCCAAATGTCACATCAAAATAATCATTAGTATTTAGTATACGTTTGTCTTTCTGAAGTACAAAAAGTGCATTCGGCGATTTTTACAATGAGTAAAATTATTCAACAAAGAAGTTCCATTAAATTTTGTGTACGAAATCAAATTTCTAGTGCTGAAACGTTCAGAATGTTGCAAAAGGCCTTCGGGGGAGGGCCGAGAACGCGTTGATGACGAACCACGTCCAGGACTGCCATCAACATCAACTGATAATCAACACGTCAATAGAATCAAGGAGTTGGTGCTTGAGAATCGACGATTAACAGTCAGAGACCTTACTGGCATCGTTGGAATATCGGAAGGATCAGTGAAAACCATTTTGGAAGATCATTTGGGCCTAAGAAAAGTGAAAGCATGATTTGTTTCACTATCATTCAATTTTTTCGAAAAACAGCGTCGCGTTGACGTCTGTGGAACAATGCTTTCCGACTATCAAGACAAAATGAAAGGCATCATAATTGGAGATGAGACTTGGATCTACGCTTATTACCCGGAAACAGACGATCAATCGGCCGAATATCGTATCAAAGGTGAGCCGAAGCCCAAAAAACTACGTCAAAGCAAGTCAAAAATCAAGGTTATGTTGACAGTTTTCTTCGATTATCTAGGTGTGGTGCACTCCGAATTCCTTCCGACCGGCGGAACTGTCAACAAAGAATACTATTTGAGTGTTATGCGTCGTTTGCGCAATGCTATTCGTAAAAAGAGGCCAGAATTATGGGCCGACAACTCTTGGTTTTTGCTCCACGATAATCCACCGTCGCATACTGCATTAATTCTTCGTGAGTTTTTCTCCAAATTTTCAACCAATATCGTGCCGCAACCACCGTATTCGCCTGATTTAGCTCCGTGTGACTTCTGGCTATTCAACAAACTCAAACGACCGCTCCGGGGAAACCGTTTTGAGTCAATTAAACGTGAATCGCTACGCGCATTGAAGGCTATTCCTGAAATTGACTTTAACAACTGTTTCGAGAATTGGAAGAAACGTTGGCACAAGTGTATTTGGGCCAGGGGGGATTACTTTGAGGGGGACGAAATAGATTTGGAAGAATAAAATAAGAATTTAAAAATTATGAACAAAATCTTACTATTTTTTGCCCACAGTAGTATATGGTCATCGTCGTAGCTCGAATATTCACACTTCAATATAAACATTCTTAAAAAGAATAGACAGTTGTCAATGTAATGTTACGGTCAAGTAAATCTGTTCGAAGAGAAAACTACTGAAATTTTTCTAGAATCGATTAATTAATTTTCACATTTAATAAAATAAGTGCCTTCTAATAACTTTATGAGTTATTTGCACACGTTGTTTGCGTAAAAAAACAAATAAAAAGGCAATCTCAGTATCCATGAAATATTAAAAGTTACTTCCTCATTTGTTTATGACTTCCTCACTTTAAATATAGGTTTAGTTGTTATTGTGTATGTAAACTTTCCAGTGTCATTTAACTATTAGAAAACGCCTAATGATAAAATATGCAGCCTTTGAAATAAGGTAACAGCGATGTTTAGTGAAGTGAGAAACAAAAATTTCGACAGCCTTTTTATTAAGCTATCGTAATTTTTACTTTTCTGAATCTACGATTGTAATATTATTTACAATATAGCAGTAGTTTCTTAAATAATGGTCGTCAGCAAATGTATTTAATTTTGAAATACATGTGTTAACAGCGACATTACATCAAGTAGTTTAGAAGTGAAGGTTTATAAAGCTGCGGTTAGATCATCGCTATATTCGGGTGTGAAATTTGAATGCAAGAATATCAGAACAAAATACACTGCTGTGAGAGAGGCTAAGAAAGATATAGAAAAAAAAATAAACTAAGAAGAAATTTGAACCGAGAGTATAAGGAATCGGATATTGTACGTAGTGGCAAAGGCTCAGAGATTAAGGTTCGCATAGGAATTATAGACATTTCCCTGGCAGCTGGATTTACTTTGACAGTTTATTCGAAGTTTACTTCGTCCCTAAATTTATTGCCTTGTAAGTTAAACAATTAGCGAGTAATAGACTTTATTATTATATGAAAATGAATGTTTTAATGCTTTACTTTTTATCTTTATGTTCTGTAAAATTAAAGCACATATACCGCCAGAAATTTTATAGATGAAATTCAAAAGAAACATCGATACAGGATTGCAGGAGCTACGCTTTGGGGAATATGGAAACTATGACGAAAGAATCATAGGATTGTTCTTAGTTATATATCATTTAACAGTACAACGGGAAATTATAAACGCTTTTATAACCAAAATATAAAGTATATCTAACACTTATTGGTGGAGAAATGTAATTATTTGATTAATTTCGTGTGTGTTGAGTTGTTTCCGTGATTTTGAGAAGACCTACGACTCAGTTGGGCACTCGCAACAAGAAGGAATTGGTATCAACCTGGCCAGTGTTGCATTTAAGAATTACATGATGCCAATAGGCTTCTTTAACACTTCAGGAATACATGAACCATTGTACTAAATTTCTTTTGAAAAGATGCACTATGTATGTTCATATTGAAACTTTATTTTAGCTATTGTATGATTTTATCGTAATGAATTATAATTTGCCCAATCTAGTAATTGTGGTGCTCATGTTTCTCTGAAGTCTTTTGGCTACTTTGTTTATGTTTGAAGCTGGCTTTGAATACGGGTTTTTTGACCTCTATATAATTTTGATCATATTTCGCAAGTTTTGCACTTTAGTCTTAGAAA
This sequence comes from Dermolepida albohirtum, assembly GCA_031893035.1. NCBI lineage: Eukaryota > Metazoa > Arthropoda > Insecta > Coleoptera > Scarabaeidae > Dermolepida > Dermolepida albohirtum. The sequence continues at coordinate 140,995 of JAVIWB010001844.1, read as the reverse complement.
TTTTAGATCATTTAGCTGGCCGGATCTTATAGTCGGACATGAAATTCATTTCCTCTATACTCTCAACCCTAACAGCTATAAGTAATTATCTGAGTAGATTGCTTTGGTTTATACTTGCTTTCTTGGCTTGTTCTTCAAATAGAAGGTTCTTGCTTTGCAACTTTTTAATCTGTAATATGTATTTTTCAGTTTTTTATTTTTGGCGTTCACTCCGTACCTTTTTGCGACTATTCTCATTAGCAACAAGAAAAGCAACAGTCTGCTCGATCAAAGCCTTGCTTTACCGTATAAAGCTGATATTCAATTCCAACTAAGTTTTCGGCACGTTACTTTATACCTTAGCTTGGTTTTATCTCAGGTTTCTCGTGAGAACTAATTCCTGTTGTATGTAGCTGTGAACACCTTAAGGGATACTTTATTTAAGTTATAATAATTGTGAGCTATAGAAGCCGTGATGAGACTTTCTGAAGCGATTAAGAAGAAATGATGTAGAAGAAAATTAAATTGGCCATGATAGGAACAATTAATTGTGCGTTGACTAGTGACGTGCGATAGTGATAACATTCGATTATTCTTTTGTGCTTTATAAAGTATTTCGCAGTATAAAAACAAATTTTTTAGAAAGGAAGAAAATTTTCGCAAAAACTATTCACAAATGAATGATTGCAGTGTATGGGACAACGCCTCGTCATATTTTAAAGCGAAATATTAGTCGAAACAATTTTGGTGAAGCCGTGAATCCATTGAAGATGACACCGTCGTGGGACCAAGCAGGGTTTACTCCTGTTGAATACAGACCAAAGGGGATAACATTAATAGCATTTAACAAAATTAGGTACGGTTATTGATCAAAAACGTTCAGGTTCGCGTCGAGAAGAACTCCTTCTTCCTGACAATGTGCAAGTTCGCAAGTTAGCCAAAGTCCAAACCATCTTCGCGAGTTAACTTTAGTGAACTGTACCACCCATCATATAGTTCCCGATTTGGTTTCGCCAGACATCTTTTTATTTACAAATTTGGAAAAGCACCTTAGAGGATGTGATATTGTACGAGGGATGTTTCCAAAGTTCTGGGAATTACATATAATTTTGTTAATTTTCGTCAATATTACAATGTCGTTTTTCAACATAATCTCCATTTAACTCAATACATTTATTCCAACGATAAACTAATTTTTTTAAGCCGCCCTCAAAGAAGTTTTTCGGTGTCTTGTCGATCCACCTATTTATGGTACGTTTTACGTCAGTTAAACTTCCAAATCGAACACCTCGTAAGGTTTTTTTCAAATCTGGGAACAGATGGTAATCACTGGGAGCAAGATCCGGGGATAAGGTGGGTGCGGCAGCAATTCCCATCGTAAATCGTTCAAAACATCCTTCGTTTTTCTTGCGGTGTGTGGTCTTGCATTATCCTGTTGCAATAACGGACGCTTATGCAACTTTCCAGGCCGTTTTTTGACTAGTGCCTGTCGTAGTAGTCCGGACAATAAATTTGAATAATATTCTGCATTAATTGTAGTACCTCTCGGCAGATAATCCATGAAAATAATCCCTTCGCAATTCCAGAATACAGTAAGCATTACCTTTTCAACATACGGAACTGCACGCGCCTTAAGTGGAAGGCCCTTCTTCAGAATTGCGCCATTCTTTGGATTGACTTTTCGTCTCAGGATTGAAATAAGGAATCCACGTTTCGTCAGTGGTTATTATTCGTTGCCAAAATTCATCACCGTAACGGGCTAACAGCTCTTGAAGTTGACGACAAGTATCGGACCTATTGAGTTTCTGTTCTGGTCCCAACAGCCTTGGCACCCAGCGCGCCTAAACGCCCAAACAATCATGCAAGATGTCATGAACTTGTCGTGTACCTATCCCTAGGTGTACACTAATTTGACGAATAGTCATTCGTCTGTCGTCTTTCAGTAGGTTTTCGACGGCAGTAATGTTTCTTTCATTTACCGACGTGCTTGGCCGCCCACTGCGTGGATCGTCTTCTAGTGATGCTCTACCGGCTTTGAAACGATCGATCCACCGATAAACAGTACTTTTGGATTTTGCAGATTCACCAAATACTCCTTGCAGACGACTAACAATTTCTGACGTTTTCACATCTTGTTTCCACAAAAAGAAAATTATCGCTCTTTGAGATTTTGCCGCGTGTTCCATGGCTACAAAAACAATGCTACTAGAACGCGTCTGCATCAGTCGAATACCTGAATCAGACTGAACAATGTTGCACTAGATAGTTGCATAAACATGTCAAGACTTGTCTGGTATCAATAACATTGCGTATAAGTTCTGCGTTATTTAATTATAGCACCAATTCCCAGAATATTGGAAACACCCCTCGTAGATGATAATCAATAAAAGACATTGCTAGCTATTTTAATAATAATAATAACATAAATAATAAACCATGTCTTTACATCCCAACAGTTTAATGCAGTAGACCATGAGCTATTATTACGCTTGTGCTCGTTGTGCGACTTAAGACCTTTGGCTGTCAGCATTTACTTAAACGGAAAAGAGAAACTATGAAAAAATTTCCCGGAGAGCAGGTTGTCGGATTCGATCCATAGATTGAGATTTTGAAAGCCAATATAAACAATTGTTTTTCTGATGCTAAAAAGTCGTTGCAAGGTAGGGACGCAAGTGTGTTCAAGTTAAGGAAGATATATAATCGAGTGTAGTACCAAATAATCAAAAACGTTTAGTTTTTATTTACGATAATGTAATGAGTTGTTTATTCTTTTCTATAATTCTTTCATGCGTTTTAATGGAACATTAAAAAAAGGGGTGATCAAAACACTACTTCTCGGTCACTCAACCACTTTCAATATCGTTGTATTTAAACATCTGTATAAAAAATTTCAATAACATTTTTCGATTTTTCTGAAACCATTCTAAAATTGGACAAAAAAATCGAAAGCTATAAAATTTGGGCCATCTTACTTTCTCAAATGGTATTTTCTATTTAATTATTATATATAGATATATTAGTCAAGTAAAAAATAGGAAATTATAACTTTTCACGGTCACCATAAATTTAACATCCGTTCATTCTAAAGTAAGGTCATTTAAAAAGTATGTTATAACTTGCGTTTTATCCCAAATCGCTTAAATCTTTATTCGTGTCACCGTATATGTGAGTAAAACTATTAGGCGACTAACATCTGTAAATTTATTATAATTCACTGACTTTGTTTTTGAAAACGACACCGACTATACGAAAGTTGTTCAACTTTCACCTTGATCGTGATGTATAATCGGCAATCTGAACTGGTGAAATTTTAAACTGCATTAACATTAGTTATGTAGTACGAAGTTTCGTTTGATCTGTTCTTATTCATAATTGTTCCGTTTGAAATTAGTACTTGACGTTGATGAAAGATTATATTCAATATATTGTTATGCCTACTGGTATGACTTTTCTTTTGCTACATGCATGACCTTAAAAATATATATGAAAATGTTTTTTCAATGCCCACTTTCTTCTCTAATTACATTGTTCATACAAATAAGTTTTAAAAAAATAAAACTGCCTTAAAAAGAAGTGTATCGGTTAAAACAAGTAGGACATATTTAATGTATATCTCTTGCAAAATTAATGTACGAGGGTGGTCCCAGAAGTACCCGACCCAACAAAGAAAACACAAAAATTTTGGAAAGAAATATATTTATTTTTCAACATAATCTCCTTTCAGCTCTATACACTTTTCCCAGTGATGTTCAATAAGTTCGATACCCTTTTTATAATAAGAACTGTCTTGCTCCTCGAAATAGCCATTAACTGCCGACATCACTTCTTCATCTTTGAAAAATCTTTGACCACTTAACCATTTTTTCAAGTTTGGGAACAGAAAATAATCCGAGGAGGCCAAATCTGGCGAATAGGGTGCATGGGGTAGCAATTCAAACTTTAATTCATTAATTTTGGCCATTGCAATAATGGATTAGTGAGCTGCTGCATTGTCAACACTTTCTTCTTAGCCAAATGCGACCGTTTGCGCTAGATTTCTTCGCTCAAACTTTGCAATAAGTTCGCATAATACTCGCAGTTGATAGTTTTTCCTTTTTCAAGATAGTCAATGAAAATTATTCCACGCGCATCTCAAAAAACCGATGCCATGACCTTGTCTGCAGACAGCCGGTTCTCCCTTTTGAGTCCATTGTTTTGATTGGCCTCGCCAATATTACGAATCGAAAGTTTCAAAATTCAAAACGGAACCTACTATTACGCCGAGTTTTGCGAAAATTCAAATTGTAGTGGTTGGCGGTTTGTCGGTACATGTCCTGCGAACGATCGCGTTGCCGAGGCGCGCAAATGGTTCCACCTATTGGGGAGTACTAGGACTCGTTTTAATCTTTTCGACGAGTACTTTTATTCTGTGCAGTGTTTGCGGCGATCGGATGAAAAATGTGGATGTTATGGAGGTTTGAAGATTTTGCGATTTTTTTCAAACTTGAATGACGAAATTTAAAAATCCGGAAAAATCTGTGTCGATTTTCGCCGTTCTGATGCCCTAACTTTATGGATTAGGACACGCTGATTACGAATATCGAAACTGTAACACGATAGCTCTACTGGTTGTCGATAGATTCACTGTTTTATGTAGTATAACGTAATATACATATGTAGGCAATGTTACATTGTAAACGAGTTACTTGTAATTTGTTTATTAAATCGTCGTTTATTCCTTGCTTTATGTATTAGCACTTGCGTATTATTTTTATATTGTTGAGACTATTACTTCCGGTGAAATTGTTCCTGCATGCTTGTTTCGAATCTTTTCGTATGTCTTGTTGCCTTCATTGATTTTAACAATGCACGCTTTCTAATATCTAACGTAGATAAGTTTACACATGCAATAATAATAAAATTTATATTTTCAGTGAATAAACAATAGTAAATAATACAAATATTATTTGTATTTGCAGGATAATTTTACTGTACCTTGACTAATTTTTGATTAGTAAAAGATATTTATCGTGTCATCGATTTAAATATACGAGTACAATGCATATGTATTTGACGTTAAATTAGAGATAAAGCTATGGTATTAGGTCGTAGACAGGATAATTGACTAATAATAATCGTAATAATGGATTGTGAAAAATATTTTAATACCTTATATTGTAATAAAAAACAAAGAGAGTTGAAAATAGATGAGAATACGTTCATATACGTTCCACATTGAATTCCACAAATATCCATGTATAAAAATAACATAAACTATGGGAATATGTTCCGAATAAGGACAAAAATGTGTAATTATAAGTTTTAACATATCCTTGTTACCTTGTTAATTACCCAATGTTTAAATGAAACCACAAAATTTTCACTACATATTTACATTTATTAAACGAGGTTAGTTAATTATTTGTAAATGGAACTGGTGTGCAGTTTTTAGTATGTTTCGAGGTGCATAATTACGAGCAGTAAACAAGTTTAAAATTGTGGGTGGATTGGCTTACGCCTCCTACACAAAATAAACGCATCAGAAAAATTTCTCTTTATTATTTCTTCAAAGCTGTAAGTTACACTATATATATATATGTATATATATATATATTTAATCATTGAAGGTTGATATATAACCCCTTGCCACATTAATTTTCCTATTCTGTATACATATTTCGACAACTAAGTTGTCATCATCAGCAGATAATTAAACAGTGCCACACTTGGAAAACTACGGCAAGAATACTCGTACGAAAGCAAAGTTCGCACACGATCTGTACCGAATTTGAAAACCAATATCAATAGATTCATCACAGCGGACTCAAATCATAGCATGTAACAACAGATGGCTTCGTTCAGTTTTCTTATCAATCGTTTGCTTAATTTCCCACTAACAAAGGTAAGATACGAAAAAGAATTGATCTTTATTAAGAATATCGCGAGATACAATGGTTTTCATAAGGAAATAATCAATGGATTAATTAGAAAGGCTAACATAAGAAAAACAATCCGTGATACTACATGTCTATCACCTCAAAGCAATCGGGACAAGCAGTTTGTATGTTTACCTTTTGACTGTTTGACGAAAAATTTAAATAGGGTTTTTAAAGAGCGCGGTTTTCAAGTCACATTTCGATCCACTAACTCTATCAAATCCGTTTTAGGAAATGCGAAAGACAAAGTCGAGGGCAACAAAAAATCGGGAACTTACAGAATTAAATGTCTAGATTGCAATAAACAATACATCGACCAAACAAAACGTTCGGTAGAAACCCGGTATAAAGAACATATTGGGCACATAAAGTTCAATCGGCCAGAAAAACCCGGTTTAGCGAAAAATGTGTTGGGAAGTAATCATAGTGTTAACGCGGATTGTCTGCATTTGATAAAGAACGTGCGTAATTATCGCGAATTAGATACGTACGAAGGCATGTACATTTTGAAGAATAAAGGCCATGTGTTGAACACTGACGTGGGGCCCAACCATAACTCATCTCTCTTTGGTCTCTTAAACAACAAACGAGAGAGAGTGTAATTAACCACATGTAGGTATTTGTCTTTCCTTTCCCCTTTTCTTCCTTTTTTCTTTTGTCTTTTATCTAAGTTTAAGACTAGAACACAATCTTTTAAAAATTATGTGAAAAGAATATTGCGTTTTGGCTTTCAACGATACATATCATGTGCGGAATTTGTTTTCGTACGGGTATTTTGCCGTAGTACTCCAGGTGTGACACTGTTTAATTATCTGCTGATGATATAAATTTCGAAATACGTATACAGAACACTAAAGTTAATGTGGAAAGGGGTTATATATCAACCTTCAGTGATTAAGTTAATCAACCATAGGCTCCATCAAAATTACCAACACTATCTATATGCTATTAAATCTAAATTATTTCAATTAATGCTCGGCAAATTAAAATGGTATTATCGAAAAAAAACATGAATAAATAACAGATAAAAACAAAATGTGTAATCAATGAACGCGGTGTCGATAAAAATTATTGAAAAAAAGAAGTTGAAATTAAATCGTAAGAATTTAAATGCAGTAGCGTGTAGATCCACCTCTAGTTCTTATCATTGCTTCCGTTCGTCAGGGCACGCTATTGATTAATTGATCAAGTCGTGAATAGTTTCCTGGGGAATAATTCCATATTCAAGAAGAGCGACTTGTTTAAGCAGGTATTTGGCGCCTAACTGATCGTTTTAGTGCATCTCATAGATGCTCTATAGTGTTCATATCTGGGCATTTTGGTGCCTTAGTTCGAATATTCGTAGTGTAGTATCTCTCCAGCAACGTGGCATCTAGCGTTATCTTGCATAAATATGAAATTGTCCCCGGCAAATAAAACAAATGGTATCCATAGATCTCCTCCGTATAGAAATCAAGCTTGGGCGACCATCGACAGAAATTTCTCCCCAGAACATTATTGATCCACCACTAAATGGAATCCTTAATGAATTACTGCAGGCAGCAAACCTCTCTTTTGGTCTTCGCCAGTCTAGTTCACGTTCATCTGGTGAATTAAGTCTTACTCTGGTTTCGTTTGAAAACAAAACCCGCTTCCAGTCAATAACTGTCCAATATACGTGTGCTCTTGCAAAACATGTCTAGAAACTCTTATGTTTCCTGGTGAACAGTGGTGCAATAGCTGATCTTCTACTGTGCAATCTTCCTTGGCACAGTTTTCAAAGCATTGCAGGCTTAATTTGGCTTATTTTGCATTTCACAAATATTGTCTACTACAAATAATCCAATACTCCCATTCCTTGTACTAATCTATACAGATTTAGGGCAGGTTAGTAGGTCTACGTTGCCGGGTCTATTCTAGGTCGCCCATAAATTCATTCTTTCTTCTAATCCTAATACCTTACATTCTTGCAAAATTACAATACAACAACAAATATAATTTGTAATTGAGATCTGTTATTTCTATTAACTTGATTCAAGAATTGTCTTGTACGGTTTCTTTGCAACAAAAGCACTCCTCCGGTCTTTCTATGGTTTGGCTCATCAATAAAGGTTTTGCCGTGTGCGTTTGATTTTTCAGAATGTTTTATATTGAATTTCGTTTCATCTCTGTATTTGTTCCAGAATTGTGAACTATCAGTACAGGTTTTGATCCAATATATAGTAAAGCTGATCTGCTAAATTCATCAATCTTTTGCCATTTGACAATTCTATGAATGTTTAACCGCATTCTTGTACTACGCGAACACCAACTAATGGCTTTTTAATGCTCCTATTGTACTTTGATCATCAATAAAAAATGCAGAATCGCTAATGTGAGGGAACCCTTTTGTTAATTTCTTCCACAATGATATAAAACCTAAAATACACATGTGTATTTTCCTGCGAATGATGTAGATTAAGAAGGCCCAGTACATATAAAGAAAAAAAAGTCTGATAATAGATTCTGAAGGAAGTGCAGTATGAAAAGGGTAACATCGGTTATTATAAGGGCCATATTACAAAACGCTGAAGAAAATTGTGACGCCAGCCAGAAGACTAAACGAAATCTTTCTTTGATTCTAATCTTTGTTCACGCCTTCTTTATATATTTTCACAAGTCGAGAATAGTGTAATAAATGTAATTATATAAAGTCGTTACTGGATGTTATTGTGCAATGGATAAGTAGATTAACATGAGTCGTACGTTAATTTTATAATGCAAAAGAAAGAGTAAAAATTGATGCAGAATGTTTTGTAATTATCTCGCTTGCGCTTCGTTTTTTAAAAAGTGAATACATGTTTTATTTCTTCCTTTTTAAGTCATAATATTAATAAAAGAAAGTGTAAGCGTTGAATACAAGTTTTTTATACAGATGTTCGTTGAAGATGAAACCTTATGAAAAAAAAAAGAAATGTACAGTTGCTTTGGTTTAGTTTTAGACGTCCAGTAATTTTATGCAGATGCTGACACCAATTTCTCATACTACTCGTAAAATAATGTTTTGTCACAATTTAGGATGAACTAAAACATTGTTAACATACTTTTTATATTACCTGAACTAATAATGATTAGATGTTAAATTCATGACGATCATGAGAAGTTATTATTCTCTTACTCGATAGATGTATCTATCTATTAATAATTGAATAGGAAATTTCTTTTGTGAAAGTTTTTTTTTTAAGAATATGCACAGTAGGTGACCGAAATTTTGGGATTTTTATTTCTGTTTAGCCTTGTTAAGTCGCTGTACAATATGCCGTACAATCTTTTGTCAGATAAGAATGAATTATTTAAATGAAAAATGGGTCATGTAATTACAATATATACACACATAATAACATGTTTACATCAATAAATTGTTATAATACTAGTAATTCATGCCATTGTTCTCTATTGGTTGATATTTTGTTATATAAGCTTCAATATTTTCTAGATTATATAGTCTGTCGCTTGATCCACCTCAATTCTTTTGGAGTTTTCTTTACTACACAGTCAGTTCCTGAAAAATTTTTCATTTACATTATGGCAAAGTTTGGTTAAGAACTTCGTCGATGATATAGGTTCGAGTTTTATGGTTAAAAAGTTATTTTGATATACCTTTATGTTATGTAAACAATTTAGTCACCAAGTTATTAATACTTCCAGACTTCTGAAAACAAATCAAAATTGTATTGGTTTTCGAGAAGATGATAATTCATAAATTACCAGGTACAGCTTGAAAAAACACTTATATTCGTTTTTTAATTCACATGTGAAATGAATCTGCTCATAATCGTTTAAAATACTTGGATTTTTCATAAGAAATTTAATAAATATCTTGGAAATGAAGCAATATCGCACTGAAACTCAGCCCAGAAGAAGATAGTATGGACCACGACCGCGGAAGTCTACGTACCAGATTAACCAGCCTCTACGGGGAGGAGATCCAGAAGAAGACCAGCGAACTCAGTTTCAGTGCGACAGACAGTAGCAGTAGTTGAGCTCTGAAGACCTCCCATATGAGTGGGTACGAAACGTCGGCAGTTATACCAGTGACGCCGTTCCAGCCCGGAAGCTTAGAAGAAGATAGTATTAATTCCTTTTTATTATTGATTTTGTTATGTTTCTCATAAAATGTTTGTATAGTTTCTTTTTTTCTATACGCTGTGTCTCTGATATTGATTGTATAATTCTTTTTTGTTTGTTATAAGTATCAGGTTGTTACAAATGTAATGTCCGTTTTTTCCTTCAGTCTGAACTGAATCGCACCTGTGTGAAGACGTGTATGTTTTGGTGAAAATTATTATTGTATTTGTAGAAAAGGGTATTTATTTTGAAGTGTGTACCTGTTCCATTTTTTGGAAAGATTAATACACCTGTCCTTGTCTTGCCTATGGAAATGCTGTCGGCAAGAGATATTCGGGCAATTTACCTCTTTCAATTTAAAAAGGGATTAAATGCAGCTGCAGCAACGCGAGAAATTAATCAGACGTTCGGTGAAACCACGTGTAATGAATGCACATTACGGCGATGGTTTAAAAAATTCAGCGAGGGAAATTTTGATTTGGAAAATGAGCCTCGCGGATATGCGCGTAGCACCGTTAATGACGACGAGCTGCGTGTAGAAGTTGAAAGTAATCCGTCGACAACAGTGCGTAGTCTTGCAGAAACATTTCAAGTGTCCATTGCTACCATTAGTCGTCACCTTTCTTCGATTGGCAAAGTGAAGAAACTCGATCGATGGGTGCCGCACCAATTAACGGAAGCCAATAAGCTCCGTCGATTAGAGGTGGCTACCTCTTTGGCTAATCGACAGAAGTTGAACCGTTTCTTCATCGAGTGGTAACGTGTGACGAAAAGTGGATACTTTATGATAATCGGAGACGGTCAGGACAATGGTTAGATCGAGGTGAAGCACCAAGACAGCATGCACGAGCATCACTTAACCCGCGAAAGATTATGGTGACTGCATGGTGGACCAGTAAGGGTATTATTCACTATTCATTTTCGCAACCTGATGAAACCATCATGGCAGCGTCCTATTGTGCAGAACTGGAAACTATGCATGGAAAATTGAGCCGCTTGCAGCCCTCACTAGTCAATAGACATGAACCCATACTTCTTCATGATAATGCAAGACCTCATGTTGCACGACAGGCAATCCAAAAACTTTCGGAATTTGGTTACGAAATTCTCCCTCACCCACCTTATTCACCTGACCTTTCGCCAACTGATTTTCATTTTTTCCGAAGTTTAGACAATCACTTAAAAAATAGGGATTTCCTTGACCGGGAGTCTGTAATAGCAGTGTTTGAGCAATATGTGAGCCGTCAAAACCTAGATTTCTTTTCAAAGGGAATTTTTCAGCTACCAGGCCGTTGGCAACAAACTATTGATGTAAATGGAGACTATTTTGCAGAATAAATATTTATATTTTTTTGAATATAGACTTTTTTTTATTCCTTACAAAATCGGACATTTCATATGTAACGACCTGATATACATTATTCTGTAATTAATAGTTAGTCAGCTGTTGGATAATAAAGTATTATTATTATTATTATATAGTCCCATACCCTTTAATTTTATTTTGACATTGTAATATGAATTCATGAGAAACGAAAAAATAACTTCGACTTGATTTTTATTATTTGACTTTTCACGTAACTACAGATAACTTCTAAGTTCGTCACAATTAATTGTGACTAACTTTGAAGTAACCTTTTTTTTGAAAATTCCTGGCTCCAGAAAATTTTTCTAACTTTTCCAACAAATTTCGCGATTAATTTTGACTTTTCATTTTGGGCCGGCGCCGTGTCTCGGGAACCGACGATCATTCGGATACCTCCGGATGCGCATAAACGCCTGAAATCGACTCGCTCAAACTAAAATCCACTGCGAGAAAAACGCATTTTTGCTACACAACATTGATGCACTTCAGGTACCTGTTTTGTTCCTTTCGTGGAGCTCTTTAATTTGGTATAAAGTTCGCCGCGATTAAATAATAAATGTGGCAGTTACGGAGGTTTAATAATTTTGCATTTTTTTAAACCTCGAGCGATAAAATTTAAAAATCCGAAAAGTAGGTGTTGTTGTAAGCATCGATTTTAGATGTTTCGATACTTCTACTGTCTGGTTTTTCGAAAAAAAGAACCGCTATCCCATAAATATTTCAGTTACAGAGATATTCCCAAAAAATGGCCGCGAAACTCAAAATAATACAGGGAGAAATCGTAAATTGTTAGCGGTCAATTTGATCGTCTCCGAAAACCTTTGGGTAGTTCTCGAGTTGAATTTTTTTTAATATTTCTCATAATTTCGGCGATTTCTAAAGATGACATTTCGTTTTCCCCAAAAAATGGGCGATTGTGTACCTAGAAAAATTACCGTTGTTCTTACACTACATCGTATACAAACCGACAGTTTTCATTTTTCTGAATTTTCGGGTTATCTGTTCCGATTTAGTCACCTGTGAGTCAAAAGTTACCCCATGTAAGGAATTTTGAAAAGAACGAAACATGTGGAGGCCTGAAAACTATGATTTATTAATGGTTTTTATACCATGTTGCCAAATCTATACTTCTTTTAAGCAATTCGTACGGCTTAATTAACGAAGACTCAGCATTAATCATAGAATTGCCCTACCTGAGGATAATCCGTGAATTTCAGACCAGCCTGTATATTATTCTATTTACACACTATGTTTGATTCATTTTTATGTTCTAACTTATTTTCGACAACCACAAATTACGTGAAAAATTTTCACAATAACAGTGACATAATATCTGTTTCTTTAGATAGACATTGAGTACGTATTTTTTATGTTTAATAACTTACGTAAAAAATAATATGCAGGTTACTATTATGCAAGACAATCACATAAATATGTCGTACTTAACGCAATCTTTAGAAATAGAAAGGATTTGCTCTTTTTTTAAAGGTAACAGGCGTGACAATAATTGCTTTCCATTTCTTATAAAATAATCTTACGAAACGGTCTTATGTAAAATAAAAGATGATTTACTTTTTCTGATGCTTTGATTTATTCACTTATTTGTATATAGCATGTACATCTGTAGGTAAATGAAATGTTACTTAGCATATATCTATATCTACATACAGTCAGTCACAAAAGTGTCCGTACATCCCGTGAATGATGAATATAATCAAATGTAAACATGATAAACTACATTTACTTTCCTTTAACAACTATTGTAAGCTATACATTTAGAATGTCTGGTAATATGCGTAACTGAGCTCTCGCGCATTGCCAGACATGTGTTGACTTTTACAAATCATCTTTGTAAAAGCATGAAATACTTATTTTTCACAAATACGTGGTACTACGAAAAGTATTTACCGAATTCGTTTTAAATTTATGGCTTACAATAGAGAAATATCTTATAAAAATGAAGTGTACGACAACTTTTGTGATAATTTTCATATTAGATGTTTTTAGAGTTGTTTAACATTCTTGAATGGAAGCAAATATGCTTTACCATAGCCTAATGTTCACATTTGATGATATTCAACATTTACGAGGATAGTTTGATAAGTAGTGAGAATGACACATAGGTGGCGCTCTAATTGGTAAAACAAATGCACTGTAATTTAGGTTGCCTATTTATATGTTTACATTCCGATATTTAGATAAATCGGTTGATTAGTTTATTTTTGACAGCTGATAGAAGAAGAAGCAACACGTCGTTTTGTTAAAATGGAAAAGGCAAAATATCGTGCGGTGATTAAACACTTCGTAATTAGGGGTATGAAAGCTACCGAAATAAAAGATGAGTTACGGGAAACATTAGGTGAATCTGCTCCATCATCCGCCACAATAAGTAGATGGGTAAATGAATTTAAACGTGGTAGAACAAGCTGTGTTGATGAAGCGCGCTCTGGAGCACCCGAAATCGTGACTTCTAAGGAAATGATTATAAAAATCCATAATATTATTACGCAAGATCGACGACTCAAAGTGAGAGAGATAGCAAAAATGGTAAACATTTCAACAGAACGCGTACACCACATTTTAACGAAAGAATTGGCCTTTTCCAAGCTTTCGGGTGCCGCGATTGCTTACGACTGATCAAAAGTTCACTCGTTTGAGCATTTTCAATGAGTGCTTGGACCTTTGTAAGCGGAATCCGGTTGATTTTTGTAGGCGATTTGTTACTTGCGATGAAGCTCGGATACACTACAGTACACCCGAAACTAAACAACAGTCAAAACAATGGTTAGAACGTGGTTCTGCACATCCAAAGAAACCGAAAACCACTTTATCGGCAAACAAGGTGATGGCATCAATTTTTTGGGATTCAAAGGGAATTTTGCTCATTGATTACCTTCAGAAAGGTGCCACAATAAACGGACAATATTATGCAGAACTTCTACAAAAATTAAATGTTGAGATTCGTGCTAAACGGCCAGGAATGGTAAAGAAAAAGATTCTGTTTCACCAAGACAACGCTCCCTCGCATACCAGCACAGTTGCGATGTCCAAAATTCACGAGTTGCATTTCCAATTAGTACCACATGCGCCTTATTCGCCGGATCTAGACCCTTTCGACTTCCACCTTTTTCCAAAATCGAAAACGGCATTAGGTGGAAAGAAATTTTCGTCTAACGACGAGCTTATCATCTTCGTAAATGAGTATTTTGCAAGCCTTCCGGAATCGCATTTTAGAGATGGCATAAGGGCATTGGAGCACCGTTGGAATAAATGTATTGCTCTTTTAGGAGAATATATTGAAAAATAAAAATTATTTTGTATTTAAAAAATTCGTTTTTCTTTTCCATTCTCCCTACTTGTCAAACTACCCTCGTACAGGTGTACGAACACTTTTGTGATTGACTGTATATACATATATATAATTTCAAGCCTTACTTGATATTCCATAAGATAAATTTAATTTAGGGGTTGAAATTTTGAAAATCTAAGTCGCTACTTATATTCTATATAAAAATTACCTTAAGCAAATGCGAACAAAAATTTTGTGTTTCTTGCTATAGAAAAACCATTACAAGGAGAAGAAATTTGAAATTTTTCCTTTTCTTGTTATAACTCCTGAAATACATAAAATTGAAAATTATCATCTGTTTCTGGGCTTCCGGGCTGGAACCGCGACGCTGGCATAACTGCCGACGTTTCGTACCTATTCATATGGAACCGCTTCAGGGCTGTCTGTCGCATTGAAACGTCAGTTTTAGTGCGACAGACAGTAGCAGTAGTTGAGCCTTGAAGATGATAGAGAGGTATTTCTCAAGATAAATTATAATGTTATTATATACTGTTCATCAGTGGAGGAAGGGATACTTTTTGTAGAAAATTCTCGTAAGAGCTTTTGACTTAATCGAGCGTTGTCTCTTTTAAGTTTCAAATAGTTCGAAAAATATTTTTCGCCTTGCAAATATTAACTGGTTTTATCAGTGGTTCGCTTCTGTCACTAATACTGCAACTCTAACCCTTTCGTAGATTAAAAATAAATATTATAGCGTGATAGACTTAAAATGAAGAGAGTAGCATTTGTATTTTAGATTTCCGGGTATGGTTGAACATATGTACATGTGCGCGTACTATCGTAGCTGTTTTATTTGCATTGTTGGAGCATTTACCTGTCTGCTTTCCCTCAATTACGTTCTTGAACCTCGACGCAGCTTCCTGCATATTACAGTCTACTATATACATATGTGATGTCCGTCATTCAAATGAATAGAAGATTAATTATGAATGTGTTTTGCATACATACTTTCGAAATAGTTCGTCAACACCATTTTTTTAATTACGTTAAAATATTAAACTCTCAAATATTACTTCCCATGACCTGTTTCAAAAGAATGTGTTTTAGACACTTTATAAAGAATAAATAAAAGAATCGTGCCGTCAATCTAAAGCTGAAATATTGTTCGCTTTAATTTATCTGTTGTTTAATATAATTTTACCAGATCATTATACAAAGCCATTATTAAAGTCATTATTTTTGGTATTTGTATTATCTTTAGCAGGACAAATTTCTCCAAAAGTGTTCGAAAATTCATAGGAAAACAATCTCCATAATAGACTTACTATTATTAATAGAGTTGTCGATTCTTAGTGGCGCGTCAGAGTCGCCAGAAGTCAGGACGCGTGCACCTAGCTAATTCGCAGAGTGAATTTAGTACATCGCATCAACTTGATGAAAGCAGCTGTTGGTGTTTCTTATATTATTATCTTTCTGTATAGCCTAATAATGTCAGAATGTTGTTACAGTATTACAATTAGTAAAAAGCCTAATGTAAGGAAGTTCATAAAAGAGTATCCAGACTCGAAGTACAAGAGCGCAATAATATGTACAGTCTGAGATATTTCGTTCCCCTAGGCCAAATCCTGTGCTATTTGTCTAGTGCTGCAAGTGGAGTTCTGATGAAAAATATCCAAAATTCCTTCTTCAACTTGGATTGTAGGACAATTGGTTTACTTGCAACACATTGACTGGGAACAAATGTGTCTGTTTCACGAAGTCTCCAATCCAATCTTCGGGATTTATTGATGGATTATTGCTGCCTGTGTGGGTATTGCATATTCGAAAATAATGAATGTTAAACTGATAAGCATCGAAATTTGACATGTAATTATTTTTAAATTACAAACATTATTCTGGCCCAAAGTTGCCATATGTACTTTAACATAAAAAAGTAATTAAAAAAATATTTAATAAGGTAAAATATTATGTTTTAACGACTGGCAATACAAAATTTCTGAATTAGGCCTGTCGACTCAGAATTAATCATAGAATCGTCGTATCTGATGATTATCCGTGAATTTCTAACCACCGTATATACATACGCATTTCATATTTTTTGTATAGATGTACAATATGTCATGAAGCTGAAGATTTATTTCTAGAGAACTATATATTCTTCTAGAAACAAATCTTCAGCTTATGATTAGATTCTATACGTGATAATATTGTATCTTCCCGGTTATAAATGTCATGCAATAAACTAATAAGTTTCGGCAATACAAATTCTGAAGTACATGTATTTTTAAATATCAAATGTAATTATATCCAGCCATAAGCAAAATATGCATACACAAACGCCATTGAAAACAAATATAAAAAATTTTAACAGTGTAACATATGAATTAATGCAAGTCAAACGTTACATTTATCGAGAAGTCATAATAAATTAACTGTGGAGCTTTTATTGTAACGATAAAAGATATATGCATTGACAACAATATTTCTATTTGAAATTTTGTTACTTAATAACTTTCCTAGTGCGATATCTTTGCATCAATACATTATATACATATTTAAATAAGTTTTTTTTTGTCTCCTTTATTCAGCAATCTGCCCAGAGGAAATAAGCTAGTTATATTGGCTGTACATGACACGTATAGGTTAGCTCCATCGAACTTCCCTATGGACTTAAGTTATAAACCTGTTGTAATTGAATAAACAGAGAATTCGTTTTTTTTTTGTGTTTGTTTTTACTAAACTAGAGCCATTTCAGATCGGTCCAATTCCCAAATCGGAAGGTTTTACTCTTTTCAGGCGACGCACTGCATTGCTCACTTTAAATAACAGTTGGACTAAATTATTTGGGTGATGTGAAACTCTTCTATAATATTTGTTGCTGTATATCTTAATCCCCTTACCGGGAGCGATGGGGATGTCTCGTTGAATAACGTAGTTTGGCACATACCATGGGGCATCAACAATGGTTCGCATTAACTTGTTTTGAAACTTTTGGATAATCTCTATATTTGAAACGATTGCTGTCCCCCATAGCTCAATGTCGTACGTCCAAATCGGCATAATGATTGATTTGTATACGAGAAGCTTCTTTTCCATAGATAATTGTGATTTCCCCCCTATAAGCCAATATAGTTGATGCAATTTCATTTCCAATTGTATCCTCTTAGTAAATATATGTTTTCGCCATGTGAGCCTTCTATCCAGATGAATTCCAAAGTATTTTACCGTGTCCGACTGTGGCAGCTTAGTGTTATTTAGACTAACTCGGGGACATGTTTCTTTTCGCAATGTAAATGTGATATGTACTGACTTGGATTCGTTGACGCGGATGCTCCATTTTTTGAGCCAATCTTGAATATTTGTCAAGTTTGTTTGAAGAATTCTTTAGATAAGTGATCGCATTATTGTGTGATCAAACTATTTTTTTAGATTACAGTGTAGTTATTAAAGTTTACAATACTTAATTTAATCTGAAATGTACATATGCTGTATACAGACTGAATTCTTATTTTTTCTCTAGTTCTTTTTTATTATGTAACATCCACAATTACAGTCGGCAGTCTATAATTACTAATTAATTGCAATTTTTATATAACACGACATTTGGCTCGGATCTCGAATCTATGCCGAAAGACAAAGTAAAAGGTGGCACTTTTCATTCGGAATAAAATTTATTTACCTTTGCATATATAGTCAGTCACGAAAGCATTCATAACTCCGTAAATGTTAAATATCATCTAATGTGAACATATGGTTATGATAAAGCACATTTACTTCCATTTAACAACGTGAAAAGGTCTAAAAACTTCTAATAACAATACGAACTGTCATTATTTACAACAACAAAAAAATTTGCTACATATTCTAACATCGAATGTCGCAAAAGTTTTCGTACACATCATTTTGTAAGGTATATCTTTATTGTAAGCAATACATTTAAAACTAATTCGGTAAATTCTTTTCATAGTTACACGTATTTGTGAACAATGGACATTTAATGCTTTTATAAAGATGAATTCGTTCGTTGGGTGTTTTTTAAGCTGCATGAGAATTATCGATATCGATAACTATGGTTCGATAGCTGATAATGTCAAACTGTGTTGACATTTCTGTTCAGTAAGGTTTGGAAAGTCATCATGAATCGTTTAACGCCAGAACAACGCTTCCAAATTGTGGAAATTTACTTTGAAAAAAATAAATCTGTTCGAGAAGTTCATAGAGCACTTCGTCCATTTTACGGTCAACATAATCGGCCTAGTGAGCAAGCAATTCGTGCAAATATTGATCGTTTTCGCACTAGTTTTACTCTTCTCGATTCAAAACCATCAACAAGACAAAGAAATGTGTGTACCGAAGAGAATATTACCGAAATGTCGATTCGACGTCGTTTTCAACTGGTTGGCTTTTGCCCTTCCACTACGTGGAAAATTTTACGTAAGGATCTTGGCTTACATGCCTATAAAATACAGCTCGTGCAAGAATTGAAGCTAAACGACCATCATTTGCGTCGCATTTTTGCTGATTGGGCTCATTTGAAACTGGCCGAAGATGAGCAATTTTGTCAAAGAATTGTGTTTAGTGATGAAGCTCACTTCTGGTTAAACGGCTATATCAATTCGCAAAATTGGCGTTCTCAACTTGTCATCCATTAAGATTGACTGTTTGATGTGGTTTACACGCTGGCGGCATCATCGGTCTTTATTTCTTTCAAAATGTGGAAGGAGCTGCCGTTACGGTGAATGGCGAGCGCTATCAGCGCTATCGGGCCATGCTGACTGAATTTTTGTTTCCAAAAATTAATCAGCTAAACATCGATGACATTTGGTTCCAACAAGACGGCGCTTAACAATCGATTTATTGCAAAATCAGTTTGGTGACAACTTTATTTCCAGAAGTGGTGCTGTTAACTGGCCACCTCGTTCGTGCAATTTAACGCCTTTGGAATACTTTTTATGGGGCTATGTTTAGTCATTGGTTTACGCCAAAACACCAGCAACTCTTGAAGCATTGAAAGCCAATATTCAAGCTACCATTGACGTCATACGGCCAGATTTATTGGAAAAAGTAGTCAAAAATTGGACTGATCGATTGGACCATGTAAAGTTAATTTGGTGACAAAATAACCTTTTAAATAACGATCATTCGCCTCTAAGCAATAAACTATTGCCAATTATATACACTTTACAAAATAATTAAGAATTCTTTGAAGTAACACAGTTAGTTTTAAATTCCCTTTTTTATTATTAATAAAACTACATTCTTTCACACAAATTCCAGGAAATATTTAAAAAAGAATTTTTCTCCGAAATCATATTTAGTATACCTCTTATGCCGCTTTTACCATTGTTCCCTTTCGTATTGCCTTTTCTAATGATGTACAATTTAAAATAGGTTTCCACTTTAACCTTTTTCATTGCATTCAAATTTATACAATACTTACGTAAACGTAAGTCTAGTTATTACTGATGATGTGTGCAGTACACGTAAAATGTATATTTTATTTTTAAAGAACAAACTTTCATGAAAAAGTAAGGTGTTTATTTTATTGCAATATTTTTGGTTTTCACAAGTTCTCAACTGCCTTATAATATCAAATGTTTATTTTTCACAAATATGTGATACTATGAAAAGGATTTACCGAATTCGTTTTAAATTCATGGTTTACAATAGAGAAGTATGTATCTTGCAAAAATGAGGTGTACGAAAGCTTTTGTGACATTCGTTGTTAGAACAAATTCTTTTGTAGTTGTCAATAGAAACAATTTTCATATTGTTACTAGAGGTTTTTAACTTTTGTGACTGATAATAGCTGTTCACATTCGATGATATCTTCACTAAAATTTTATTCATTTATTTATTATATATATATATATATATATATATATATATATATATATATAATCTAATTAAATAATATAATTTATCGTCATCGCAACATTTCTGTGTCTTGCTACACTTTAGATTGTGCCGCAACGGGAAAATCTCAATAAATATTGTTTTTAATACAAACACACGAAGTGAAACTTTCAGATGAAACTATCACGTTACCAAATAATTTTTACGTAAATGTATATTAATTTCTCTCGCGTTCTGCATATATATGTTTGTTAGGATATCTTCTACATAAAACATTCTCCTTTGGCAATTCTAATTTGTATATACACCAATGTTAATAGTTAAAATAATAATGAAGTGGGTCAAATTCGAAATTACATGCGATTTTGGTCGAGAAATTAATATCAAAATTGATATAGATTTTATACAATATTACAATCATACAATGTAATTTGCAAAAATTTGGAAGACTGGGAACAGAAACTAAGTGAAAAAGTTAGTAAGGGGTGTTCCAATAGAGACATAACAACTTTGTCTTTTGATACGCACCCTTGACAGTTTTTCATGATCTGTCAACGTCAAAACGTCAGTCAAGCTTATCATTGTTATCATCGTGAAGTTCACGCACGAGCAGCGTTTGGAAATTATTAAAAATTATTACGGTAATTCTGAGTCGGTGGTCGTAACTTTAAGAGCGCTTACGCCAATTTTCGGTCGTAATAATCGTCCCACCACATAAGCTGTGCCTGCTATAGCGGATAAATTGGAGTCAAAATATTCACTACTGAACGTTTTTGTGCCAGTGAGACAATGCATCGGTCGAAATACCGAAAATATCGTAGCTGTAAGTGGTTCAGTTAAAAATGATCCTGAATTTCATCAAAAAATCATTTTTGGCTTAATGGTTTTGTCCATAAGTAAAATATGCCTTATTGGACAGCAACGAACCGACATGTGCTTCAAGAGACTCCATTACAACCACAAAAAGTGACCATGTGATGTGGATTTCATGCCGAAGATGTGATTGGACCAAATTTTTTCGTCGATGAAAATGATCGCCATGTTACTACTATCGTGCCATGTTAGAAGACTATTTTTTGGCAATATTAGATGGACTTGACATCAGTGACATGTGGTTCCAATAATGTACACATACAGCAAAATAGGTTTTGCTTTTGTTGGAAATCATACAACCGATGTATAGGGCTATTCAAATAGAAGATCCTAGTTTGAAAATGCCGTAGTTTTGCCAAATTTTTAGATTCTTCAAAAAGACAAATACTAAATTCTTTGTAAGGAATTGGGGTTTCGTTTTCAAAAAGAAAAGCGAGGAAAACTTGAATATGATCTATTTACATAGATGTATTCACAAATATCCTTTCTTTGAGATAAACTCATAATCGATTATCAGTCGGATTTATATCTGGTGACCTAGAAGCGAAATTGTTCAGATAATAACTACTAATTACACAACTACTAAATGCGTTGCCTAGTAATGTCTTTACATTATTGTTTATGTGAGGTAATGCTGGTGTATAAAGCCTTGCATTTCGCATTTCTTCATAAAAATAAAATCCTATTAAAAAATTTTAGTAAAGCGGCACCAGACATCATGTACTCACTGCGGAACAAACATATCTGGACTATTTTCTGTCCATATCCTGCAGATATACGAGGTTTGTTCGAAAGAAAAGGTGAATTTTGAATTTTTTTGAAAAGTATTTATTTATTCATCAAGATCCGTTTTGTTCCCTACAAAGTAATCCCCCTCAGATATAATGAATGCACTTATGCCAGCGCTTCTTCCAATCCTCGAAGCACTTCTGAATGCGCTTTTCGGTATGGCCATCAGCTCGTTCTTTGATTCTGACTTTATCTCATCAATTGTGGCAAAACGCTTTCCTTTCATTGGTCTCTTCAGTTTTGGGAATAGGAAAGAGTCGCAGGGAGCCAAATCTGGTGAATAAGGTGGTTGAGTCATGATTAGAGTGTTGTTTTTGGCCAAAAAATCACGAACAAGCATTGATGTGTGAGCTGGTGCATTATCGTGATGCAGAATCCATGATTTTTTTTCCACAATTTCGACCGTTTGAGCCGTATTGCTTCACACAAACGTTGCATAACTCCCTTGTAGTATTCCTTATTAACCGTACGACCTGTTGGCAAGAACTCATGATGCACCGCGCCATTGTAATCTAAGAAAATAGTGAGCAAAACCTTCACATTTGATCGAACTTGGCGTGCATTTTCTCGGGCTTCTGTAAAGCGCTTGTACCACTTATAAACACTTTTTTGAGACAAAGTGGACTCGCCGAATGCCGCAGGCAACATTTCAAGTGCCTTGGAGCATTTTATTCCATTTCTAACGCAAAATTTAAAACATATTCTTTGATTCATTTTTTCAAAAGTCAAAAATCGAGGAACACACACAAACGTGACTAAGCTTTTCAGTTGTCAACAACAAACTACTAATCCAAATTGGCTGATAACGCCAACATATGACTAACATATGTGTACCAACATCAAAAAAATTCGATAATCGAATGTACACAGCGCGCGAAAATTCAAAATTCACCTTTTCTTTTGAACAAATCTCGTATGTGATAATAGTAAATTTTCTATGGAATAAAGTCGGTAATTCCAAAACTATAAGTATTCCACAGAAACAGTAAAATAGATAAACCAGTGCCTGTGGCGCCAACAGTTTTTTTAAATGGAATAGTATATTTTTGTCTCAGTCTTTCATTGAACTTCTGAAATCCTTTCTTTTCAAAGGTTCATGATATATTGCCACTTTTACTTATTAATTATGATAACCATTCGAAATGTCCTCCATCAACTTCTCGACACACTCCCAAAATCTACGATTGAATTCATTTCTAAAGTGGCAATATCTCACGATTGGTTAAAGATAAAGATATTGGGTATGAATTTCTTTGAGGCCTTTAAAAAGTTCCGCTTAAAACTGACACAAAAAATATACCATTCGATAAAAATATGTATGATGCTGATGTTAGAAGCATGGATTAAATTGTTTCAGCGTTTTTGTGGAATATTCACGATTTTTAAATTACTGAAATTATCCCATAAGAAGCTTCCATACTATATATAGAAAAATCCTAAACCCTACATGAATATGAAAGAATATGTAGAAAAGATAGATACCCTTTAAAACTGTGAAATTATTTCTGAATAACCCTATACATATCTTTAAATAAATTAAAATGGAGTTGGGTTAGCGTTAAACTAAAATAATGGATTTTTTCCTAATCAGGACAAACATTTACATTAATGATATAAACACACACTCCCAAAATCTACAATTGAATTAATTTCTAAAGTGGCAATATCTCACGATCGGTTAAAGATGAAGATATTAGGTATGAATTTCTTCGAGACCTTTAAAAAGTTCTACTTAAAACTGACACAAAAAATATACCATTCGATAAAAATATGTATATGGCGTACTAACTTAAAAACTGCTGATATTAGAAGTATGGGATAAATTGTCTCAGCGTTTTTGTGGAATATTTACGATTTTTGAATTACTGAAATTATCACATAAGAAGCTTCCATTCTATATATAGAAAAATCCTAAACACTACATGAATCTGAAAGAATATCCAGAAAAGATAGATACCCTTTAAAACTGGGAAATTATTTCTGAATAACCCTATACATCTCTTTAAATAAATTAAAATGGAGTTGGGTTGGCGTTAAACTAAAATAATGGATTTTTTCTTAATCAGGACAAACATTTACATTAATGACATAAACACACACTCCCAAAATCTACAATTGAATTAATTTCTAAAGTGGCAATATCTCACGGACGGTTAAAGATGAAGATATTAGGTATGAATTTCTTCGAGACCTTTAAAAAGTTCTACTTAAAACTGACACAAAAAATATACCATTCGATAAAAATATGTATATGGCGTACTAACTCAAAAACTGCTGATATTAGAAGTATGGAATAAATTGTCTCAGCGTTTTTGTGGAATATTTACGATTTTTGAATTACTGGAATTATCCCATAAGAAGCTTCCATTCTATATATAGAAAAATCCTAAACCCTACATGAACCTGAAAGAATATCCAGAAAAGATAGATACCCTTTAAAACTGGGAAATTATTTCTGAATAACCTTATACATCTCTTTAAATAAATTAAAATGGAGTTGGGTTGGCGTTAAACTAAAATAATGGATTTTTTCTTAATCAGGACAAACATTTACATTAATGACATAAACACACACTCCCAAAATCTACAATTGAATTAATTTCTAAAGTGGCAATATCTCACGAACGGTTAAAGATGAAGATATTAGGTATGAATTTCTTCGAGACCTTTAAAAAGTTCTACTTAAAACTGACACAAAAAATATACCATTCGATAAAAATATGTATATGGCGTACTAACTCAAAAACTGCTGATATTAGAAGTATGGAATAAATTGTCTCAGCGTTTTTGTGGAATATTTACGATTTTTGAATTACTGGAATTATCCCATAAGAAGCTTCCATTCTATATATAGAAAAATCCTAAACCCTACATGAATCTGAAAGAATATCCAGAAAAGATAGATACCCTTTAAAACTGGGAAATTATTTCTGAATAACCTTATACATCTCTTTAAATAAATTAAAATGGAGTTGGGTTGGCGTTAAACTAAAATAATGGATTTTTTCTTAATCAGGATAAACATTTACATTAATGACATAAACACAGACTCCCAAAATCTACAATTGAATTAATTTCTAAAGTGGCAATATCTCACGAACGGTTAAAGATGAAGATATTAGGTATGAATTTCTTCGAGACCTTTAAAAAGTTCTACTTAAAACTGACACAAAAAATATACCATTCGATAAAAATATGTATATGGCGTACTAACTTAAAAACTGCTGATATTAGAAGTATGGGATAAATTGTCTCAGCGTTTTTGTGGAATATTTACGATTTTTGAATTACTGAAATTATCCCATAAGAAGCTTCCATTCTATATATAGAAAAATCCTAAACCCTACATGAATCTGAAAGAATATCCAGAAAAGATAGATACCCTTTAAAACTGGGAAATTATTTCTGAATAACCCTATACATATCTTTAAATAAATTAAAATGGAGTTGGGTTAGCGTTAAACAAAAATAATGGATTTTTTCCTAATCAGGACAAACATTTACATTAATGATATAAACACACACTCCCAAAATCTACAATTGAAATAATTTCTAAAGTGGCAATATCTCACGATCGGTTAAAGATGAAGATATTAGGTATGAATTTCTTCGAGACCTTTAAAAAGTTCTACTTAAAATTGACACAAAAAATATAACAGAAATATGTATAGGATCTTTAAATAAATCAAAATGGAGTTGGGTAGCGTTAAACTAAAATAATGGATTTTTTCCTAATCAGGACAAACGTTTACATTAAAAATGTAAACATACTGTATATGTTTGTTGTTTAGATAAATAAATTATGATCAGTGTATTTCATAGTATCTCATTGCATAAGCTAAATAGAGAAGAACTTATTAACAAACACTTGTTAATTGTTGTGGAAAAATATCTCTACATATGTATGTTCACGTTGCTAACTTTTAAAGGTCGCAAACCGGTAATACTCTCAACTTGACTTATGTCAAACGGAAACGCAAAGTAAAAATTGTTGTATGTATATAGATCGGGTACGGAGTCTTGAATTTCTATTGCATTACTAGGATCTAACACTTTCACCATATACTTTTATGTAACTAATCGGTTAGATAGTTTTTAATATTTTCTTTGTAATAGTCAAAGAGAAAATGAAATTTCGGTTGCATTACGTAATTAGATTTGTTGTTAGTATTTTTATTCATTTTATTTTAACGCGTTTATATTACATAAGTTCAAAAAGGTTTAATTTCATAGATACTTACCTCAAGGATATTATATATGCGCTGATGATATAATATTTTTTTAGATAGCATAATTAATAGCAATAGTATCAACGCGTCGCTGACTTTTGCTTTATTTATATAATCTGTCCCAATTTTGAATGGCTTACTCCGTGCTGTCGCATTTAATTTACAGAAAGAAATGGTAATTGAGGCTAGAATTTTTTAAAATATGCGTAAAATATGCAGAATAATTGGATTTCTTTAATAAAATATGCAGATAACATGCAAATTTCGTTTGCCGATGCGTGAGCAGATTATAAAGAAAAAAAATTCGAAATTGAAACGAAAATAATGGCTAATAATAGTTATTTTGACAGAAATAACGAAATACTTGATGAATTTGGCCTTTACTTTTAGTTCAGAAATAAAGAAAATCGTATTTCAAAACTATTACTCTTACACAATGAGCTCGATTGTGAAAAATCTACAAAAGCAAATTTTGTTAACCCAGAATTTCTGATTTTATTATCAAAAAAATTCGAATAGAAAGTTTTTCTTCTACAAAAAAACTCATACACTTAAGGGTGTCGAATCTGCTTTTTAGTTAATTTATTTCGTCCACTTCTTATTTTTTTTGGCGAATCCTTTCATTTCATCCATTGTTTTTTTATTGTTCCAGCTTTTTCTGGAATTTCTTTACCATCTCTTATACGTTTTTGGACTGTTATTCTTTCGACTATTGCATTGTTATCCATTATTAACTTCGTACCCAAACCAACTTAGCTGCATTCACTGGATCTTTATGGTGATTGCTTTCTGATTTATCACATTTCGTATTTCGTTATTACTCTCTTTCTCATATAGGATATATCAGATTTTGTAGGCTAAAACCACAAACCGAGTATCAAAATGTCTAAGAAAAATCTTAGTTAATTTCTTTTATAAATCTTTCTACGGATAATCTCTTTTCTAGAAAAAAGGTTGTTGGATCTACTTTTTCGTCAATCTATTTCTTCCATTTCTTATTTTTCCTGGCTGGTCTTTTCATTTCATCCATTGTTTTTTCCTTATTTCCAAATTTCTCTAGTCTCTATTCCAGTTTTTTTTCTAGGGTTTCTTTATCTTATCTTCTCGATGTTTCTAGCTTCTATTACTCTTTCGGCTATTGCGTTATTATCCGTTCTTAACTATGTATCCAAACTTACTTAGCTCGTCTCTCTGGATATTTATAGCAATTGCTTCCTGATGTATCATATTTCGTATTTCCTCACTACTGTCTCTGTCATATAGGAAGTTATCTTTATAAAAAATACATTAGGGGATGACTGTTCCAAGTTTTTTAGTTAAAGGCGAAAGATAATTGTTTGTAAAGCCTATAACAGTAATTATTAATTCGTCGCTTAAATTAAAATATTCTAACATATAAATACTGACAAAGTGTTAGAACTACATTGGTTTTTAAGAAGGAAAATAAATCCGGTGAATTATCAGTTAATGTAAATTTCAAATAATCGATATCATTAGGTTTGTACAAATAATAGTTGAAGCAACAATACCTAAACAAATCTTAAAATGGAAGCCACAAGATGCAAGAAAGCGGGAAACTAGAAAAAGCTGTCGAAGCGATATGAAAGGAGAATTTAGTGTATAAGGATTGGAAAAAAATATTTGGAATCATAGTAAGGAATGACGATTGAGTATCGGAAGACATTGAACGTTGTCAACCAATGTATATAAACTTCAACGAAAGAAAGATCTAAGAATATATTTTTCTGTCTTTCACAGATCATTTATTAGTATCAAAAAATATTGATTAATGATATATTGGCGATTTTCTGCCATAACTTTCCGCCATCTTTCTTTACGCTCTTCTCACTTATAGAAGAATTTTTTTAAAAAATTTTATACGGTGCTAATTCATAGCCCCATTTAAATCGAATGTTAGACCGTGTAAGGAGTTTTGAAGGAAAAGGAACATATTATGGTAGTATGTTCCATGTAAGATCAAATAATTTTTGACTGGTGACCGAATTTGTGTGTGGTCTCGCGAAGTTGTGGTGAAACAACTTTTACGATTAACTAGTTTTGGACATTTTTGGGCAATCTGTTTGTTCAAACTGTTCCATTTCCGAGCGTGCATATGAATTACTCGTTTCGTTTCTTAGCAGAAGCACAAGAAGCACACCTTTAAAATCCCAGCAGAGCATAACCTATATGTAAAAATATATGCTCTTGATGGCGTTTAAAACAAAATTTCTGGCCAAGACCAAGGCTGTTTTCGAACAGCATTGTTGTAAAGAATTTCCTTCACATTACTGCTTATGAAACCCTTCAAAAAAGATTCATTTTCCTCACGTTTAATAGGCATACCGTAAATGAGTCGCGCCGTCTGGTGAACTTCTATGAATTCATGAAAAACCCAAATATCGAGCTTGCTGACGTGTTCTAGCTTTTCAATGTGGTCGTGAACCCTTGAATGATGTGTGTTTAAAGTTCTTCCAATCTCTCGTGTCAAGTAACATCTTTATTTTGTCGCTATCAACTTCGGCGAGCTTTCCGATCGCTAAGTTTAAAATTATCAGCATGAAATTAAACTGCCGGTGGCATTGACATGTATAAAGAAAACTGTATTCTACTACAATTAATTTATTCTGAAAAATATAAACAGTCTGTTATTTTATAGCTCTTGTAAAATCTTGTTATTAGTCACTGGTCATAGCATAAATAATGTGCGTATGTAGTACTTTCGTAACGCCATTCTTAATGCAATAATTATGTAGCATAATTCATATTTATATATGTACATACATACGTGTATAACATAAACATGTACATTTTATAAGTTAAATGGAATTCAGAAATGTTTACTTACCTTGTTCACAGTTGATGTAATATATTGTAATGTCACTTACCTCTTATAAGTGTTTATATCAAACACTTGCTGTGCTCTTTTATACGAGGGTTGATTAGTCAAGGCCAGTGGATCTGAACGAGGAAAAAGTAACTTTTTGGCAAACAATTGCTCAAAATACGCGTTAGTTTCAATGATTCTTTCCTCATTCGACCCAAATCTCCTGCCAGTGAACCCAGTTTGCAGGACGAGAGAAAGTCTGAGGGTGTCAAATTTAGTGAATAAGCTAAATGCAGTGAATTTGCCTAATAAAACAGTCGAAATGTGATCAGATGCATTACCGTGAAGAAAAAGTACTCTATTCGTTTTTAAATGCAGCATTCTTCGTTGTATTGCATTGTATAATTGTAATATGATAAGAAGACTCCTGCAATCGCAAAAGACGGTAGCCATAACCTTTTTCGCCGAAACGTCAATTGTTGCTTCATTTCGGATGTATAATGGTGTATGCAGGTTTCATCAATCATTATTCAGCGTCAAATATTTTTTGGATCATGTTTAAACTACATTAAATTAAGGACTGAAATGTGTTCTAGCTCGTGTTTGTATTAGGTTGGCAACTAAGTACTTTCGGTTTTGTAGTGTAAAATAAAACACTTTTTTTTTAATCAAAGAATATTTTTTAATCAATTATATATTTTCTATTTTGCTCAATGACCTTTTGCCATCTTTCTTTCAGCTGCATGATTCCGCGCTTATAAAATTTCTGGTCCTTATCAGCAAAAAACTGGACCAGGTGCGAGTGAAGGTCATCGTCATTTGTGAAAGTTTTACCATTCAATGAATTCGGAAAAAAATCGAAATAAATGGGAATCAGATGGTGCTAGATCAGGGTTGTATGGGGGATGTGACATCACTTCCCAGCCAAGCTCCAATAGTTTCCCACGAGTTGCCAAAGATGTGTGAGGCCTTGCATTATCTTGGTGGAAACCTACACCTTTCCGATTTGACAATTCTGGCCGTTTTTCTTTGATTACTTCATCCAGTTTTATTAATTGTTGATAGTAAACATCAGAATTGATCGTTCGGTTCCTTGGAAGCAGCTCAAAAAACACAACACCTTTGTAATCCCACCAAACTGACAGCATGATCTTTTTTGGATGCAATTCAGCTTTCGATGTAGTTTGAGCTAGTTTATCGTGTTTGCTCCATGATCGTTTTCGAACTATGTTACTGTACAGGACCCATTTTTCGTCACCAGTGATGATTCTTTTTAAGAAAGGGTCGGTTTCATTTCGTCTAAGGTGCATATCGCAAAAGTTGATTCTTTGTGTTAAATGAATTTCTTTCAATTCGTGAGGTACCCAAATATCAAGCTTCTTAACTAGCCCAAGACATTTTAAATGTTTTTCAATTGTTGTGTGCGATACGTGCAGCCTCTCCGCAACAGTTATGTGACGATCGTCTTCAATTATGACTTTGATTTGGTCATCATCAACTTCAGTAGGCCGAGCAGAACGTTGCTTATCTTTGAGGGAAAAATCTCCAGAACGGAATTTTTTATACCAATTCTGACAAGTGCGCTCTGTTAAGCAATTAGCACCATAAACTTCACATATCTTTTTGTGAGCCGCAGCAGCTTTCTTTCCTTTACGGAAATAAAATAGTAAAATATGTCGAAAATGTTCGTTTCTGCACTCCATTTAAAATTAACCCACAATTAATAGCTTTAATAAAAATCACGCACTACTTGCTTCTGAAGTTACGCCAATGTGACTAGTATCACGTAACGGTAAAGTACAGCACTAACATACGTTATACAAAAAATAAAGCAACGCTCTCTATCAGTAAAAACCGAAAGTACTTAGTTGCCAACCCAATAGTTTGCAGCCAATAAATGCAGCAGCCATCTTGCACATAGTTTTTCATACTCAATTCATTATGTAAAATCGTAACCACTTATCTATACAACATTTATAAAACATTTGCTATTTCACATAATTTTATTCGACAGTCACCTAGTCTCATATCCCATCTAGCATCACATAATCATTACTGGAGTATACATGCCAATTGATGGAGATTGGTTCCCGTAAACTGACTTCAGTTCGCTTCAATTTCATCGTTTGTTTTACTCCTTAGAAACAATAACTTAATCACTAATTGATACTCCACATATTTCAAAACAAGCATAAAACCGATCACGTTTTATTGAAAAACAAATAAAATTTTTATTAGTGCTGCCCTCTTCCGTCCTGTTCAAAATTATTGATCTACCCTCGTATATTACTGATAGCGATTAAATCTTTTGAAATGTGTCCAAATCTGATGCTTTATAGCATTTTGTAAACTGGTTGGAACATAATAAAAGAAGCTAGAACAGTGAAAGAGTAAAAAAAGTAAATTTAAAGTCGATTAGATCAGTAAGATAATGGTGACTGAGAGGAAACTGATTCGGCAAAATGTATTGATCATTTTCCGAATAAATATGGTGTTCCTATAAATGATAAATTGCGTTAATAAATTATAAAATTAAAATAAAATACTTGGATGTATTAATTGCACTGAAAACAATATTATTATTGTATTATTATTATATTTATTTTTATTGTTAAATAACGGGTTTTCAAGAAATCATTACGTCCCGGAGAGTCAAATACTGCAAAACTCAATATAACCATCGACACTTAAACATAAATTGATAACATCTTATCAAATTATGTTTAAGTTTCGAAGACATGAATCAAGCATATACTAGGTGTACGGGAACTTATTACCGATTTTTCTAACAGATGTCGCTAGGCTTAAGTGTTCAATGTCATGATTTGACACATATGTCATTTTATTCTATTGACATCAAGGTTCAAAGCCATGCATGTTATATTTTGCGAAAGCAATACGTCATAGATTCATACCTCTTTGAAAATGTCGAGTTTCGTGTCTGAAAAAGTGCATTTATGGCACCCATTACTTTTCTTATTTAATCAAAAGAGAAAAACCGGTGATAGAAACTTACGGTGAGCATGCTCCAACCATAAGAACATGTGAGGCGTGGTTTCGACAATTCAAAAATGGTGATTTCGATGTGCAACACAAAGAACGTTCTGGTAGACCGATAAAGTTTAAAAGAAACTGCAGGAGTTATTGGATAAACATTCGACCCAAACTCAAAAACAATTGGCAGAAGAAATTTGGCCAACGATTAGTGACCGATTATGAGCAATGGGAAAAATCCAAAAGATGGACACATCAGTTGAATGATAGGCAAATGAAAAATCGAAAAGTTGTCTGTGAAATGCTGCTTTAAAAGTATAATCAGGAGTCATTTCTGCATCGAATAGTGACGGGTGATGAAAAATGTATTTATTTAGAAAACCTTAATCGCAAAAAATCATGGTTATCATCTGGTGAAGCCGGCCCATCGACTCCAAGGCCAAAACGTTTTGGTCGCAAGACAATGATCTGTGTTTGGTGGGACCAGAGTGGTATGATGCATTATGAACTGTTGAAGCTCGGTGAAACAGTTAATACTGATCGCTACCGACAATAAATTATCAATTTAAAGTAAGTAAAGTGATTTTACAACACGATAACGTACCGTCTCATACAGCAAAACCGGTCAACGAAACACTGAAAACACTTGGATGGGACATAATATCGCACTCACCGTACTCTTCAGACCTTACCCTGTCCGACTATCACCTTTTCGCATCAGCGCAGCACGTCACCAATTTCGAAGAAGGACAAACGGTTTTTTTTGGGATGGCATCAATAAATTGTTTGAAAGATGGACAAGATGTGTAGAATCAAATAGTCAATTCTTTGAATAAATAAATTTTTCCATTTTCTTGAAAATGATGTATTTTTTACGCAAAAACCGGTAATGATTTTCTGGTGCACCTGGTATCTTCATTAGTTCGCTGACGTCGTTTTGTAATATTGTTAGGTAAATCCTTTATGTTGCGTTGTAGAGTCTTTAAAACTGAATTTTTAAAACTTAAAGTAAAATTTCAAAAAACTTAATTTTTTTATGTAAAGAAACATAAAGTAATTCATTTATTTAATCGCAAGAACTGAAAGATGAAATAGATTCTTATTATCAAAAAATTCTCGCCGATATTTCGGAGTTGCTTCTGTAACATGTGGCCTAGCAAAATCTTGTTGGAAATAGCCAGTTTGAAGTTGGTTTATAAAGGGTTCAAGGATATCGTTCCAATAGGTTTCCCCATTAAATTTTCCTCAAAAAATATTTGACTAAAGTTTCTTCTTCTGGACATATGTATACTCCAAGTTTTAAAAGATGTTTTGCTGACAAGAGGACGGAAGATGGTTCTCAGTGCCCAATAAGTACATGTTTTGAAAGTTAACACATTCATTTAGACAATGCCATGCCTCATCAGTAAAAAATATTTTATTAAAAATTTCGCTACTATTAATATTGTCACTTAACTAGTGACAATATGTATGTAACTCTCTTTAGCCATAGTACAGAAATAGTCGGACTTTGTTGCTAGTTCGATAATATTTTCGTTCCTGTTCTTGGTATGTCATTTACAATACCTGCTTAATAAACACAAGGTGCTATTCTTAAAATTTCAGCGGAAAAGTTACTATTATCAACAATAAAGTTTATCGAAATTCTTCTCTAGAATTATTAGAATAATCTCAATTTTCATTTTCATTGTCTTGACCTTTGCGAAAATAACACTTCAATGTATGTTCTTTATTTATTGAAAAATAATTTAGAAAATAATTTAACTTAAACTTGACTTACATCAAATAAATTGTAATTTATGATATTTAAGAAAATATACTATGGATCTATTACAGACATACGCTCCGCAGTCCAATGCCACTCAGGACGTCAAGACTTTATGAACACGTGTTGTTTTATCATCTGCCGAGTGCGAAATCAGCTGTTATGTGTTAATAAATTGTTCAATTTGTGAAATTTTCTGTAAAAATCGCTATGAACTTTTCTAACAATCTAATATAGAAAATACTAAATGTAGACAGACGAAAATATGATTTAATTTTAATATTTTATTATATTTATGTAGAAAAATGATTTTTACATGGAACAGATTTGTTTTGATGCAAAAAAATGAAAATGAAACTTAATTCGTTTTCGTTTCTTTTTTGTGTCAAAGAAACTTAATAAAAAATTAGGTCACACTTTATTTATTAATATATTAGTGTCTTCCGAAAGCGAATTCATTAATATTTTCGATGATTAATATTAAAATAAAGTTACTTTGAACATCTTTATTTCATAATTTATACATTAGATTCACTATTTAGTGCTTTGCAACTTTCTATAACATTAAAATAAAATACATATTTTGAGGCTTTTAATAATTAGGAAACGTTATGCGCCCCGCCTTTTTACGAGACGAACATTGGGAAGTCTACGTAGATCAAACGGAACCATCACAATGTAGCTGCACTATCATTCTAGCCGACCTACTATTTTAACTTTCTCAATCACAAAAATTTCATTTCGTGTTTCGAAGAAAGGCACTTGCTTCTAGTTAGTCGGTCTTAATAGGTGCGTATGGTCGAGCACCAATACCAGAAGGTATAATAGGAACCAACGTAAAGGCAGTACAGTCAGTGAGTTTGAAATCGCGTATAGAACTGCTTTATTTGAGCTCTTGAGAATATATTTTACCCAAAAGGATACACCAACAAGTCGGAATGAATTGAGTGATTTTTTTGGCTCCTAGTGTTAATTTTGTAAGTAAAAAATATATATATATTTTTTCAAAATATTAGGTAACTCTAAATTTAAAAAAAAAGAACGCATCTTTTAAAACAAAATATTTTTTAAATTTTTTTTTGGCACCACTTATGCGGGTAATTTTTTATAATACAAATGTATACAACTTAATTAGTTTTTTAATTTTAATAATATTTTTATTATTAAAATTAAAAATATGTTTTTAGTAATTTTTGGGTTTATTTTTGAATTTCTTTTTTAAGTATCGCATTATCTATAGAAATCTAATCCTTGTTTTTTTTTCAAATTAAAAAATAATTTTTAGCGAATATTCTAATCAAATTAACCTTCAGTTTCAGTTTAGACGTGCTTTTTATTAATTTTTGAGTTAGTATATACAATAGGCAATCTATTGTAAAATTTGATTTGGCAATATTTAAAAAATGTGCATTAGCGTATTTAAAAGTAGAAAATATGCTAATTCACTTGCAATTTGTTTCTTCTAACTTTTCGATTTTGAAAAAATTTTAATTCTGAAGATTATTCAGTTGCCTTAAAACATTAAATTTATTTTAATTTTGTTTCATCTACTAGAATATGAAAGGTGTGAAGTTATTATAAATTTATTAAATTTAGTTTAGTATTTTCGAAAATTAATTGGATTTTACACCATAAGATGCATACATTTTTTTAATTATTAGAAAGAAATTAAATTAAGAAAAAGAACGAATTTTTTTATTTTTTTTGGCACCACTTATGTGGGTAATTTTTTATAACACAAATGTATACAACTTAATTAGTTTTTTAATTTTTAAAAATATTTTTATTATTAAAATTAAAAATATTTTTTTTAGTAATTTTTAATATTATTTATCTAGTTAGGCTTTTATCATTTATATTTACTATTTAAGTTTTTGGGTGTATTTTTGAATTTCTTTTTTAATTATCGCATTATCTATAGAACTCTAATCCTTGTTTTTTTTTCAAATTAAAATATAATTTTTCGCGAATATCCTAATTAAATTAACCTTCAGTTTCAGTTTAGACGTGTTTTTTTTATTAATTTTTGAGTTAGCAGATACAACAGTCAATCTATTGTAAAATTTGATTTGGCAATATTTAAAAAATGTGCATTAGCGTATTTAAAAGTAAAATATATGCTAATTCACTTGCAATTCGTTTTTTCTAACTTTTCGATTTTGAAAAAATTTTAATTCTGAAAATTCTGAAAATTATTCAGTTGCCTTAAAACATTAAATTTATTTTAATTTTGTTTCATCTACTAGAATATGAAAGGTATGAAGTTATCATAAACTTATTAAATTTAGTTTAGTATTTTCGAAAATTAATTGCTTTTTACACCATAAGACTCGAAAAAAATGCATGTATTTTTTTAATTATTAGAAAGAAACGATTTAGAAGAATATCTTTTCCAAATTGAACTCCTACTTTACCCAACCACAAATTGTCCATTACGGACTGCTTTTGAACCCCTTCCTTTTTTGTTCCAGATTTGGATACGCCACTTTCATGTACTGTTCATATTTCAAAGAATTTTCGTGAAAAAAATGTTCCTTTATTGGCTACATGTATTATACAGTATTCGCTCATTGAAATTGTAAATGAACAGTAGCCTTTTATAGCTTAACTTAGCAAGAACATCTTCATGAATTATTTATTTTATGATTAAACATATGTATATTTATTCAGAAAATGCATTTCTTTCGGACAATTTTAAAAATTTTAAAAATAGTCTTTCAAAGTGTATAGGACGTCTAGCTTAGTGTAATTTATTCTGTTTTTTTAATAAAATGATTAAGTATATTAAATGTAACAAAGATTTAAATATTAGTTTTGAATTGGTTTTCGAAAATATCTTATTTTAAAATTTAAATAAAAACAATTAAAATTGGATTTTTTTTCGTATTTTAGATTATGTACGATATATATATATATATATATATATATATATATATATATATATATAATTGCCATTCGTAAAGTTGTTTATGATATGAACGGTAACTTAACATGTCTTATATTCTCAAATTTCGCAAGTTCTTGCGATTGATAATCAGCACTTATGGTTTGAATTTTTTAATCAAAACCCAATGAAAAGGTATTGTACAAATGTTAAAGATAAAACAGAAATTCTTTACCACACAATGTCATTTATTCCGTTACAACAGTTGTAATCTGTAATGGGACCGATAATTCTAGACGTAATTGGAAAAACCATCTTGATGCTTTGTCTTGTCACGTCTTAGAGAAGAGTTCAGTTTCGGTTTATTAAAAATGTATTACTTTAATCACTGAAGGTCGATATATAACCCCTTTCTACATTAATTTCCGTATTCTGTATACGTATTTCGACAACTAAGTTGTCATCAGCAGATAATTAAACAGTGTCGCACCTGGAAAACTACGGCAAAATACGTGTACGAAAACAAATTCCGCACACGAACCTAACTGCCGAAAGCCAAAACGCACACAGTGTGAAATTCTTTATCACACAATGTCATTTATTCCGTTCCATGTAATAGTTGTAATCTGTAATGGGACCGATAACTATACGTAATTGGAAAAACCATCTTGATGCTTTGTCTTATCACGTCTTAGAGAAAGTTTAGTTTCGGTTTATTAAAAATGTATTATTTTAATCACTGAAGGTTGATATGTAATCCTTTTCCATAAAGACAAAACGCACACCGTGGGCGTTTTGGCTTTTGGCGCTACGGTTCGTCCCTGAATCTGTTTTTCTACAGGTATTTTGCCGTAGTTTTCCAGGTGCGACACTGTTTAATTATCTGCTGATGATGACGACTTAATTGTCGAAACACGTATACAGAATACAAAAATTAATGTGGAAAGGAATTATATATCAACCTTCGTGATTAAGTTAATCGACCACAGGCTCCATCAAAATTACCATGTATTACTTTGCGCATTTTCATTCCCTCACGACTTCCTGTCTAATGGGGGAGTTTCGTCAGAAGCAGAACGCGTATTTAAATTACAAAAAAAGACAGTACTTATTTTAATGGTTGTTGTCAGACGAGCAAGTTGTAGGAAACTTTTTCCTGAATTAAGTATGATATTTGCAAATTTGCTCATTTTTCAATTACTAATACTCGTATATTCATTGACAATATTGAACAGCCACATAAATTAAGCCAGTTTCATTTATACGACATCCAGAATTCGCACGTTTTGGAAACATCACGACACAAAGCTGCATTTATTAAAAAAATCGTCAATACATAATTATCAAAGTATATAATATGGGCTTCCTGTGAATTTAAAACAAATGCCAAGACAATATTTAAAAATAAAGTTAGATGCTTTTATCCCCAAGGGCTACTATTCACTTAAAGAGTACTTGACGGTATTGAATTTTAAATGTTTTAAATTTAAATGTAATGTAGAATTCTATGTATGCAGTCGTGTAGATTAGGATTACTTTTAAAATGTATGGCATATCCTATGCTCTAATTATAGTCAATTGGATGAATATATTATTATTATTATCAATATATAGGACAAATATCATCTTAGTTAAAAACCAAAATGACATTCAGCAAAAGTAATAAAGAATCAAAAACTGAGATGTGTGTTTATTTTACAAGTGCAAATCATGTACGAGAATATGATAATGTTAAAGTAATGAGAAAAGCGAAAAACAGAAAACGTAGAAAATTTTTGGAGATAGTAGAAATTAATCGGAAAAACCATCTTGATGTTTTGTCTTGCCATGAATTTTTTCGGTTTATTAAAAATGTATTACTTTAATCATTGAAGGTTGATATATAACACATTAATTTTTGAACACGGTACATATATGCTTTTTTGTTAACGCTCAGAAACAAAACACAATGCAAACAAATAATATGGAGAAACAAAATTTTACACACTTAGCTTTGTGTTTAATCTTTAAGACATTTTTTATATTTGGAAGCAGGAAACCAACGTTTCCCATAATTCATTAATAATAATAATAGTTTTAAAATTTTCTGAATGTATACCTTACTTCTTTATAATTGTGTTGACCAAACTTCTTATCCAAATATATGGATTTTTTTCAAAATTTACACTTTCTTCTTTTGATATTTAGTTTTTTGCCAAAAATTTATTTTTAGTGCTTTTAGCTTTTAATGCTTCCATTTCTTGAACAGGTCTGTCAACTTGTGTTACAATTACATCTAAATATTTAAAGCTACTAATCGTATCAGTTTGCTTCTAATAGCTCGCATTAATGACTCGTCATATTGCTTATCGCCGTGGTCTTTGTCTTTTTACCTTAATCGTCATATCAATTCTTCTTATTTAATCTATTTATTCATAGCATTATAGTTTTTCTTTCTTCTAAAAGAAACTAATGTCAAATAGTTACTTATTAATTATTAACTTTTGTTGGGATTGCTTGATATAATTCGAAGTCACCTTCGACAAGGGCAGTGCAGTAAATAAATCGTATTTAATGTGCCTTTTGTCTTTAGTTTTCAATTACCCATGCTTCTATACTCGTAGTTTAAAAACTCAAAATTTTCAGAAAATTTTGTGAACCGAAGATTAAAAATTGGAAAAAAAATTAATTTTTTGACACCATCTATATTATCACTGAACTTGATCTAAAGAGATTTCCTTCGAAAATTATTTTTAAATAATAATGATCATCTGACCCATCTATTCCGTTCATTCTGTCTCTGTAATCCTTTTCCACTGTCTCAAGAAATAGTTGAAGGCTATTTTATCTGCTGAAATTGCTTAACACTCAGCAGTTTATTCTGATTTATCGTCCAAATAAAGAACAGTGCCTAAACAATCATTTAAAGAGAAAACCCAACCAAATAATGATTTGTAGATATTCGAATAAAAAGATTTTTACTTTGAAGCACTTTTATAGAAAATACTTCATTTGTGGTCTTACGTTATTGTAAATTACTAAAGCTAAAATCTTTATCAGAGATCGTTCAAACACTAAAAGTAGTACAATATTTTCATTTAGTATCTTATTACTTATAAGAAAAACTTATCAAATCCAATCAGTTGAAAATTTTTGACTATTGGCATAGGAGGAGATTTATTTCACAGTAAAATATTTTTATATAGGGAGGTACACTTTTGAAAATCAATAAAGTTAAAATCTTGGGTCATCTAAGCAACTTGGCAAACCCTTTACCTTCTTTGGTTCTTTCAAGAAGTTTATTTCAAACATCTGAAGAGATACTGTGTAGTACAAAATAATTAAAAAATAAAATAAGCGAAAATCTTAACAATACGTGTTCGTTACTAATAGACATGAACATGAAGT
The DNA here is from genome assembly GCA_031893035.1 of Dermolepida albohirtum. Classification (NCBI taxonomy): domain Eukaryota; kingdom Metazoa; phylum Arthropoda; class Insecta; order Coleoptera; family Scarabaeidae; genus Dermolepida; species Dermolepida albohirtum. The sequence continues at coordinate 100,759 of JAVIWB010001844.1, read as the reverse complement.
AAAAACTATATCAATTCAATACTCAAGAAACTTTTCCTTTATGTTAGTGATGGAATTGCATGATCATAAAAGGTAAACTCCTAATAATATTTAAAAAATTCTAATACCAAATAGATATTACATTGTACTTACAGTTTGTTTCACTACTCCATCAAACAGTTCATATGTTTGGCATATTTGGATTAATATCATTCTATATAAATAGGCATTTTTCACTTCGAAAATATCATAATACCAATATTAATTCCTATATCGTTTCGAATTGTGATTTTTCCATCATTTCTTGGACCAGGTTCTTTTCTCCTTAAAATTTTGAATTTGAACATTTCTTAAAAGAGTGTGTGAAGATTAAAGTTGATATGAAGATATTTTAGCGTGATACAATGTTTTAAGCCAATACTTTTCCTTTCGATTTACGGTTTCAGAAGTTTTAGAATTCGAGAAATAGAAAGCACACCAGTGTAAGTTGCTTTCATTGTATTCAAATATCTTAAATGTAATATCCGAAGTTGCTATTTCTATATCGTTAACATATACGAAGTTGTTTGTTGTTGTTGTATGTTCTAGCAATAGTCAATGGAAATCAAAACGTTATCTTGAAAGAATTATCGTATGTTGTTAAGTTACATAATAGTTGCAAGATGATAAAAAAGTTATTTTTAAATAAATTACATTTCGTTAAAAGTGGATCTAGCTTAGTCATCTAACTACTACTAATTTATTGAACATTTTGACACCTCAGCACGATATATTACTTCATATTATTAATATCATTTTTTTGTTAATAAAATGTGAACATGAAAGAAGAAAGATACACTCATAAATTTGTCAGTACAGCGTGCAATGGTCACATAAGCCATAATATTGCTTTGTCCCCGAGATGTAAATATTACTGCAATATGATTCACCATTAACGTATTATTACTAAGGTTGAACAATCCTCAGGATAACCAGCGTCAAGAACTGATGGAGGGTGAACACGTGCAGGCATTGCCGATAGCTTGCATCATGCCAGTGATTCGAAGATGTCTCGCAAAGATGGATTGTTAACTGCGGCGGATGTAAATACATTTTTAAATCGTTTTTATACATTAGAATTAGATACATTTTTTATTTTATTTATAATCGCATATATTTAGCCTTCCCGGCGAAGTTATACGGTATTACAAATCCGGAGATTTGTTCGACATTAATTATTGCTGAATTAACTCTTCTCATCTTTTTGCACATCGATCCATTATTTAGAGGTAAAATACTGGTTTATCGTTTGGAGTTTTGGGAGCATCCTAAACTGTCAGAGGTTTTTTATGCTTTTCCTTCTTGTTTAATCTGAATGGCGAGTACAATAATAACTGGCTTGCCAATACGTCTCGTCATTGGTATGCATTACCTACCTACATACAAAATATGTTCTCTTGAGCATCTACAAGGAATGTTTCCAAAGTTCTGGGTATTACAATGTCGTTTACCAACATAATCTCCATTTAACTGAATACATTTATCCCAACGATAAACTAATTTTTTTAAGCCGTCCTCAAAGAAGTTTTTCGGTGTCTTGTCGATCCACCTATTTATGGCATGTTTTACGTCAGTTAAACTTTCAAATCGAAGGGTTTTTTCAAATTATTGAGTGCAAGATCCGGGGAATAAAGTGGGTGCGGCAGCAATTTCAATCGTAAATCGTTCAAAACATCCTTCCTTTTGCTTGCGGTGTGTGGTCTTGCATTATCCTGTTGCAATAACGGATGCTTATGCAATTTTCCAGGCCGTTTTTTGACTAGTGCCTATCGCAGTGGTCCGGATAATAAATTTGAATAATATTCTGCATTAATTGTAGTACCTCTCGGCAGATAATCCATGAAAATAATCCCTTCGCAATCCCAGAATACAGTAAGCATTACCTTTCCTTCTTTGGATTGACTTTTCGTCTCAGGATTGAAATAAGAAATCCACGTCTTGTCAGTGGTTATTATTCGTTGCCAAAATTCATCACCGTAACGGGCTAACAGCTCTTGAAGTTGACAAGTATCGGACCTATTGAGTTTCTGTTCTGGTCCCAACAGTCTTGGTACCCAGCGCGCCGAAACCTTGCTAACGCCGGAACAATCATGCAAGATGTCATGAACTTGTCGTGTACCTATCCCTAGGTGTACACTAATTTGACGAATAGTCATTCGCCTGTCGTCTTTCAGTAGGTTTTCGACGGCAGTAATGTTTCTTTCATTTACCGACGTTCTTGGCCGCCCACTGCGTGGATCGTCTTCTAGTGATTTTCTACCGGCTTTAAAACGATCGATCCACCGATAAACAGTACTTTTGGATTCTGTAGATTCACCAAATACTCCTTGCAGACGACTAATAATTTCTGACGTTTTCACATCTTCTTTCCAAAGAAAATTATCGCTCTTTGAGGTTTTGCCGCGTGTTCCATGGTTACAAAAACAATGCTACTAAAACGCGTCTACATCAGTGGAATACCTGAATCAGACTGAACAATGTTGCACTAGATAGTTGCATAAACATGTCAAGACTTGTCTGGCATCAATAACATTGCATATAAGTTCTGCGTTATTTAATTATAGCACCAATTCCTAAAATATTGGAAACACCCCTCGTACAAAGCGTTCTAAATTAAAAATAATAAATTCACATTACTTTAGCTGTAAATTCAAGAAAATAAATTAATGAAATATTCGTAGAAGTTCAAGGTCGAAGACACATTTGGACACTGTTAGACGTAACATTTTATAATTGCCCATTAATGTAGGGTTACCAAAACCACTTTCTCTAATCAGCATAAGATGTAGTATATTAGCCTCGAACCGAACTTACAAGTGGATTTGCAAATTCTTTGAGTAAATATGTCGATATTATTTGTTTTTAATATAATTCCACTTAAGCGTAATATCTCGTCAACAACTGGTATGTACACGCATATATCTGTATTTAATGGATATAAGTACACTTTCGTTTAAGAGAAAAAGCTTTCACCAATTTCGTTTTTATTTTCGAGATGTTATTACGGTAAAGTTGCGTTAAAATTTTTATGTACACAGAAAATAAGAAAGAGTGTTAAACAGAATTACGGAGTCTTATGTAATGGTCAGAATTACCCAAACTAGGTTATAAAATCATTAAAAATTTATAATGAAATTAAAAAGAATAATAAAAATAGTGAAATTAATTCCGGATTAATACTGGAATTCTATTTTAATTCGACTTAATATAGTAACATTAAAATAAATACGAAATTTTTTACTAATTTTCTCTAGCGATCACCCTTAGACAGTTTGAAAAGGTAAAATATGAAAAATATTTAAATTAAGCAAATTCATGTTCATCTAGAAGTGATATAGGGTTTATTTAAGAGCTTGAGAACTTAAAATGATAATATAAGACAGAAATATTTTTGGAATGAAATTTTTTTTATTATAATCTGGTAGATAATTTCATGGCATTTATTTTTTAAATATCATTTCCGGCATGTTCGCCGCGGCTACGAGTTACATAGTCCACTCGATCAGTCCAATTTTTTTGGCGTCAATGGTGGCTTGAATATTGGCTTCCAATTCTTTAAGAGTTGCTTGTTTGTCGGCATAAACCAATGTCTTAACATAGCCCCATAAAAAGTAATCCAGAGGCGTTAAATCGCACGAAAGAGGGGCTAGTGCACAGGACCACTTCTGGAAATGAAATTGTCACCAAATTGATTTTGCAATAAATCGATTGTTAAGCGCGCTGTATGGCAAGTTGCGCCGTCTTGTTGAAACCAAATGTCGTCGATGTTTAGCTGATTAATTTTTGGAAACAAAAATTCAGTCAGCATGGCTCGATAGCGCTCGCCATTCACCGTAACGGCAGCTCCTCCCTGATATTGAAAGAAATAAGGGCCGATAATGCCGCCAGCGTATAAACCGTACCAAACAGTCAATTTTAATTCGCTCTAAATACGGCAATTTTGCTTATTGACCTAGCCATTTAACCAGAAATGAGCTTCTTCATTTAACATAATTCTTTGATAAAAATGATCATCTTCGGCCAGTTTTGCTGATGATGCAGCAAAAATGCGACGTAAACGATGGTTGTTTGGCTTCAATTCTTGCACGAGTTGTATTTTATAGGCACGTAAGCCAAGATCCTTACGTAAAATTTTCCACGTAGTCGAAGGGCAAAGGCCAACAAGTTAAGAACGAGGACGAATCGACATTTCGGTGTCTTCTTCAATACTTCGCGCTACAGCAGCAATATTCTCTTCGGTACGCACATTTTTTTGTCTAGTTGATGGTTTTGAATCGAGAAGAGCAAAATTAGTGCGAAAACGATCAATAACAGCACGAATTGCTTGCTCACCTTGATCAGGCCGATTATCTAAATGGACGAAGTGTTCTATGAACTTCGCGAACAAATTTATTTTTTTTAAAGTAAATTTCCACAATTTGGTAGCGTTGTTCTGGCGTTAAACGATTCATAACGACTTGCCAAACCTTACTGAACGGAAATGTCAACACAGTTTGACATTATCAGCTGTCAAACCATAGTTATCGATATCGATAGTTCTTATGCAGCTTAAAAAACACCCATTATATATTTTAGATATATATTAGCCGGACGATAGCTAAGTGGTAACTTACTGACTTGTCACGCCGGATGTCTCGAAATCGAGTCCGATGACCAACTGTCCGAGAAGGTTTTTCATGGTTTCCTTATTCCGTTTAAACGAATACTAGCAGCCAAAAACCTTAAGTCAAACTACGAGCGCACTCATGGTCTGCCAAAGTAGTCTCGCTCCAGTGCTTTCAAGAGTCTTTGATCTGTCTCGACACCAGTTTGTCCTTCTTTTCTGACATTATGCAGTTTATTAATCTATTCACTTCTACTTTAATATGAATACTTGAAATCAACAGCATATGCATTTGACCATTCGCCTATCCATTCGTCATTTATTAATTTTCTTTTTTCTTATTCCTACTGGTTGTTATAGCCATGTATTTCTTCCTTTAACTAAGTCTGTACTCTTTTTGATTTAGTTTCATTTACTCTTCTATTTGCATTCTATTTATTTTGATTTACTGATTTACGTCTTAGCGTTTCTTTAAAAAAATTGGTTCCTACCTTCAACTAATTTCGTCTTTCTTTCTAAAGAATTCTAGTTATCCTTTTTTTATTAGTAATCGTTAGTAATTTATTAATAATCTTTTTTAACGTATAATGAATTTTCTTTATTTTTTTGGGTTCTATTGGATATTTTTACGTCTATTTTAACGTAATTTCTCATTTATACTCCTAGATTCGCTCAGTTAATATTGTTATTGCTTTGTTCCTCGATTTCTTCTCTGCTTATATCAATGTTTCTATCCTTTTGTGGTATAGTCAGTTTATTCCGTTTTAGATAGTGGAAATGAGGTGGATGCTATTTATACTGACTTCGCGAAAGAATTTGAATTATATGAGATGTTCTGGACTTATTGAAGCTTTGATAGTCTTTTATTTCATATTTGACTTCTAGGAGTAAGTTTTGGTTAACGCATATACTTCCAGAGATTGTATTGCAAGATCTGGAGTTCAGTTCTATATTAGGTGTGCAACTAAGTTCTCGCTGTCTTTTTGATGAAAATGCAACTTTATTGTGAAAAAATGTTTACAAATGAATCATTCAAAATATTGCCCATCGCTAGCGACAACTTTTTCCCATCTTTCTGACAAAGCTCGAATACCGTCAGGTAGAAATGTTCTTCCTTTGAAGCTATCCACGAATCAAGCCATTTTGAGATGTCTTCATATGAGCGGAACTGCTGACTAGCCAGACCATGTGCCATCGAACGGAACAAGTAATAATCAGACAGCGCAATATCTGGGAAATATGGCGGGTGGGGTAGGATCTCCCATTTGAGCATTTCTAAGTAGCTTTTAACGGGTTTGGAAACGTGAGGCCGAGCGTTGTTATGCTGTAGAATCACTTTTTCGTGCCTCTGCTCGTATTGTGGCCGCTTTTCGCGCAGTGCTCGGCCCAATCGCATTACTTGAGTTCGATTCCGTTCCCCCGTGATGATTTCGTTCGGTTTTAATAGCTCATAATAAATAACACCGCCATGGTCCCACCAAATACACAGCAAAGCCTTCGCAGCGTGAATATTTGGCCGAACCGACGACGTAGAAACATGACCGGGAAGTCCCCATGATTTTGTTCTCTTTGGGTTGCTGTAATTAATCCATTTTTCATCACCCGTAACGATGCGATGAAGAAAACCCTTCCTTTTTTGCTGCTGGAGCAGTTGTTCACTCCTAATGCTTAAGCATGCTCTTTTTACGTTTGGCACGGATCCTCATCGAGCAATGCCTCCAATTCAGCGTTTTCGAAGGTTTTTGGTCTTCCTTCACATCGAAATCACCGTCTTTGAAGCGACGGAACCAATCACGGCACGTTGTTTCACTTAGAGCAGCATCTCCGTAAACTTTTTGGAATTCTCGATGCGCTTAAGCCGCCGATTTCTTAGAATGAAAGAAGAAAAGCAACACTTCCCGCAAATGACGATTATTTAGCACAAAATCTGACATTTTCGCATAACCAAAAGTATATGACGCAAAAACAAAGTCACTAATGTATCAAAGCGGTTTCTTTACCATATGTCTAACCTTGGTTCATGACGTTTTGGTTATGTCACAATCGACCAGCACTTACTACTGGAGCCATCTCTTGAAAAACAGCGAGAACTTAGTTGCGCACCTAATAATTGGAATTTAATTCTGTTGGACAAATAAAATATTTGATTTGATTATAATTTACAGTTTTGCTTTTATTAGACAATGAAGACCCAAGTAAATATTAAGACACAAGGAAGAGAAAAAATGATAATTTATATTAATTATCATTTTTTCTCTTTCTTGTGTCTTAATATTTACTTGGGTTCCATTTAATACTATTACATCATCTTTAAATCTGTCTTACTATTTTTATTATAGAACGTTTATAAAAGCATATCAATAATACGGGAAGCCACAATGAAATAAAAACATAAGGGCATAAAAATATGCATAAAAGCGTCACATTACTTTTACAGCACTTTTTATTGTTTTAATTATAAATTGTTTTCGTTCTACTTGAAAGATTTGTATTATTAAATTAAAATAAGTTATTTTATTATTTATTTTCTTGCTCATTAATTTCTAAAGACGTTGCGCATTAATATACTGCATTAATAAATTATATAGTCTGTTCAGCGTTGCCTATAAAGTTTGAGACTAATTCTTTTCGAAAACAAATTTCGATATTTTAGAAACGTAGTTTATTACAATATTTTTTACCAATGTTGCACATACATAAACCATTGCTTCTATCCAAAATGATCTCAATTCTTTTTAATAATACGGTTTTCACATTTTTCATATTGTTCAATGGTTATTTTTGATCGGAATATTTGCGTGTGTGGCGTGCGATTTTATTCTATGATAATGGCATTATTGTAAAAATATAGCCAATCACTGATAGCTTGGAGTCAAGCTGATACAGGATGAGAAGGCGTGTGTTATTATTTTTTGGAATTAACAACCAGAATTACCTTCCTTCTGAGTAAGAAACTGAAAAAGACTTTTATGAGACTTATTTGAAAACATCGTTGATGTGAAAAAATGATTTAAATGGTAATTTTGCTCTATTTAACTAATATTTTATTGAAAATCTATATATTTATGCCAACGTTTGGATATTCTTTGTATTTACTTCTGAAGTTTGGAGGACAACTACCGAGTTACTTTGGGTTCTTATGGTGCGGAAGTTCAATGTTTTTGTACTTAGGTAGCTGTAATTGAATGAAAACACACCACAAGAAACATTTTTATTCAACTCTCAATCTTCAATCGCAGCAAAACTAAGAGCAAATACCCCAGTTTCTACAAAAACAGATGTAGTGCACAGCATACCATGCAACGATTCCAATGGTATGTATATTGGACAAACTAAATAATAATAAGGCGAATGAAGAAACACAAATACGCCAAAAATAATACTGCGTTAAAGAAATACACACATATGTTTTCGAGCACGTTCAGTTTCAATACAGTTGAAATATTTAATACCGAAAAAAACTAAAAACAAGATCAATTTTGGAACTAATACAAATTAAGAAACATGAAAACATTCAGCCACGAATGATCGAACTGAGATTACCGGACTATGCAGACTACTTTTCCATCATTTAGGCAAGCATAATTATTTAGGTAACATAACATTCTTCCCTGAAAACGCTTATATATGACTTTACAGTTTATCATTAATAAAAAGTTTTGCTATAACGAAAATAAAATAATTTTAAATGGAAAAAAAGTATTTTATAATAAAAAAAGAACGAAAATATGTAAAATAAATCTCATCTCACCGCATACGGAAGAAATTGAAAATCGATTCAATTTTGTAAGCTTTGACAATATTCATTGAATGTAAACATAATTAAGCTTAAAACTTTACTCACGAACGTGCACATGTTTAATCGTAGAAAGACGAACTAGCCTCGATCGTTGCTAGACCAGGAGAGAGAGATTTTTTTCCAACTTAGACCTTTTAAGAAAAAGTCGGTAAGGATATAAGCAAGGGAACTAGTCATATTTAAAATTAAACCAATTATATAGCGAATATAATCACCAGGTAGGTAGATATTTAAGCAGAGTAATAAACATGTATTCTATATGGAACAGGATTAAAATTTGAATTTCTAATTACATTCAGAAATTAGTTAAAAAGGAATTAATATTAAATGTCAGTGAGTGGAAAATTATCGAGAATATTCCACGGAAAGGATCTACGTGCAGAAAAGCATTCGTTCTAGGAAAATAATGACCATTGGTTTATTGTATCCGATATTTAATAGGTGACGAAAACCGAAGAATTTCCCATCTATTCACACAATGTGTTAATAATAATTTAAATTAAAATAAATAATTTAAAAACATGATAAAAAAAATATTATATATGGGAAGTGTAACAGATTTTATATCATTTATTCAAGGAAATACATATTCTAAAAGGAAAGAATTTTTAAACAAATGTATTGTCCGTCGGCAGTTATACCAGTGACGCGGTTCCAAACCGGAAGCGCAGAAGAGGATAGTATGGACCACGACCGCGGAAGTCTACGTACCAGATTGTATTGTCCATTATTTTACATTACATTGGTTCAACGTTTAGGCAATGTCATAATGCCGTTTCTCCAAAATGTTTAGTCTTTACACTCGAAAAATCTGTCGAGGTAATTTTTATTGTCTTCCAAAGATTCTAAATTTTCCTCATTAAGGGAATTTTGTAGAGAGTGAAACAAATGATAATTGCGATATCTGGTCTATATGAAGGATGAGGCATAATATCACATGGAAACTCTACCAACTTCTGTACGATGGTTACAGATTTGTGGGGTTTTGCGGTGTTATGATGAAAAATTGTTCATCGTAATTAATTAACATAGGGTGTTTTTAGCAAGGACTTGCTTCAAATTGTCAAATTGTTCACAATGCTTGACTGAATTGATCGTCTAATTATTCGGTAGCAGCTCATAGTAGACCACGCCCTTGAAATTTCACCCAATGCACATTACTTTCTTTAGGTGGAGATTAATCTAATATCTGGTGAGTACTGTATTTTTTTTTGACCAAGACCTGCGGCGCACAACGTTGTTATTTTCATCAAAGTTGCTACTTTCATCTCCAGTAATCATTTTCTTAAGAAAAGGTTGTTCCTTTTAATGACCTGATCGCAATTGAGTATACACTGCATCAACTAGTGTAGATTTTCATTCACTACAGTCGTTATTGTGTCTGTACCAATTGTTACAGGCAGTCCGGAGCACTCTCTGTCTTTAAGTTCAAGCTCGCCGCCTGGTCATTCTCTTTCTCCATTTTCATTCTGCACAAGGCAGCCAACAAGATTCGCAAAATTAAAAAAATTACATTAAAGTGTTAGCTACAACTAGGTTAACAGAATATTCCACTCATCTTAACTATTCTCCTTCCACTACGCGCTAACGTGAGCGCGTGAAGATACGAACAACCCATTATTTTTCGCTGTAGGAAATGAAACTGATTCACGTCAAGAATTTCTATTTTATTCATCCATCTCTTTACCATTTATTAAAAGAAAAAAAATATTTATAATTGTATAATTGCGCATACAATTGCTATTTTCTCTTTTGGTATACGAAATCATTCTGCTCACAAATACTTTCTGTTTTGTATTTGCGAACAAAAAATATACTTATTTTAGAATTAGAATTAAAAGAAAGAATTTTTAGATATGTTTGTGCTTCTTTTTGCATGTGGAATATTGTTGCGAATTAGTGACTCACATGTTTATTACACCCTGTACATCAACAATTTGCAGATCGTCAATTTCAGATACTTTAAGCATATCATACTTTTGAGTTTTCTTCGTTTTCTTGTGCGGCGTGCACATAATAAATTATGAAGTTTATGGTATTATTTATTTCCGAGATATTATTTGCCGAACACGCTACTTTTATTTATGCTAAGAATGCATAATAGTTACTGTTGTTATGCCAGTTTCATCATTTAACGTTCAATTTCCCCTCGCTCATTAAGAAACAATTAAGTTTAACATGAAATATTTTGACTAATGATTTGAAAATTCCGAAATTTCTTTATTAATTTATTTATTTGTTTTAGTGAGTGATCACAGTAATTATTTGTACATAGAATATAATGGGAAGTTTTATAAATTCAACACAATCACTAGCGAAAGATGCTTATGGTTATTATCTATGGACCTTGTCGTTATCGGGTAAGTTTTATTCCAAATAATTGAAATAATTAGTAGTAAAAAATTTAATTTTATTAATTTTTTTGGGGGAAAAACTTTTCAGATAATAGAACAAAAGGATGGTTAATGGTAGATTCCCCTGTCCCTACATTTTTATATACGCTTTTATATTTATCTATCGTGTGGGCTGGTCCGAAATTAATGAAAGATAAGAAGGCTTTTAAACTCACATGGCTGTTAATACCGTACAATTTAGCCATGGCTGCGTTGAATTTTTACATCGCTATGCAGGTATTTACGTTAGAGCTACTGTACAGGCCATTAACTTCAGGACAGCTGAATACTTAAAAAAACACCTTTTTGTGTATTCAGCTATATTTTTCACATAAAATTCGTTTCATTTATTTTTGTACGTCGTACGAAGTATGTATTAATATTTAGTGACTAATTTGTACACAACTTATTGGATTAGTATTATATTTTATATAAAAATACATATCACAGCGCACATTTTAACGAATTTGACAAAAATTTTAAAATTACTTCTTTAAAAAAACTATTATAATTTTATTATTTTTCTACACCATTTTGAATTTACTGCTTTGCAATGGTTCAACAATATATAAGTACATACATGAGCAGATATGCCATGCGGTTTCAAGTGATGAAAATACCCATAATTTGGTCAAGTGTCCATACTATCTTCTTTTGGGTTTCCGGGCTGGAAGCTCGTCACTGGTATAACTGCCGACGTTTCGTACTCGTATGAGACATATTCAGGGCTCAACTACTGGTACTGTTTGTTGCACTAAAACTCAACAAACAGTACCAGTAGTTGAGCCCTAAAGATGTCCCATGCGAGTGGGTACGAAACGTCGGCAGTTATTCCAATGACGCGGCTCCAGCCCTTAAGCCCAGAAGAAGATAGTATGGACCACGACCGCGGAAGTCTACGTATCAGATGCTCAAGTGTCATTAATTTAAAGTCAAAAATTTAAATCGTTTTTCAGACGTGTGAAATGAGTAGAACAAAAAATATACTGGCTGGTGAAAATCTGGGTTCAAAATGTTATTTGGGTAGAAGCAGCCAAATAGTATGGTAAAATCGCCAGTATATAACATTCCAACAGTGGTATGTAATGCTAAGCACTGATCGAATTCGACCTGCTTGGTCTTAAAATACATCGAAGAGAGTTGACGACATGATAGATCAGCAATGCAAATCGACTCAAATTTGTTTGAGACATGTGGGCTGAAATTGCGACGGTCAAACGCCGGCTTCGAGAAAAAGACATAATTGGTTGCGCTCCCGATGTTAGTTCAGTGATGGTCGGGGGTTGTTTCGACCACAATGGAGTCAGATCTATAATCAATATCGACAGAATTTTGAACAAACAGCAATTTACAACATACTTCAGTGCCACGCGATCTACACGGCCTTAATTTGATTGGTCAAGGATTTATCCGGTGTAATGCCACAGGCGGAGCACCGGATTCTAGGACAAGTATTGTCAATTATTTAAGTTTTTCTAAATAAAGAGGTCGAGGATTTATCTTTCAACAAAATGATTACTCTAAACATACTTCCCGACTCTGTGCTAATTGAAGTAAAAACAAGATCAAGGTATACAATCGCCGAATTTTAATTCAATATCACTTTTATGGAACAAACTCGGTCGCCGCGTGAAAGATTTGCATTCCACCAAAATGCCTGTCTTGTGGAATTGTCTTAGCGTATCTGGGAAGAACAACCCAGCGCAAACATTGCAAAAACTCATCAAAATATGAACTGCAGTGATTAAAGTAGAGGCTGGCCGTATTGAGGAAAATCAGTTAGTGGGACAAACTCGGTCGCCGCGTGAAAGTATTGCATCTCACCAAAATGCCTGTCTTGTGGAATTGTCATAACGAAGGTAGGAAGAATAAACTAGCGCAAACACTGCAAAAACTCGCCAAAAATATGAACTGCAGTGATTAAAGCAAAGGTTGACCGTTCCGAGGAATATCAGCTAAGTAACATTTTCACATTTTTGTTGAGTGTATCGCTTCCCATAAATTGGTTACAAATCAGTCACTAAATATTAATATTACATACAATAAATTGTATATAAAAAATGTAGCTTTAAACACAATAAATGTGCTTACCTCAACTCTCCGGAAATTAATGGTCTGTATTACACATTCATATAATTTCTTACATTTACGTTTATAAATTTTAGCTCTTCACAGCTTCTTTAAGACTGAAGTATAGTTATATTTGTGAACCTTGTAGACTAACTTATCACCCAGATGAATTACAGGTACAAGTTTTTTCTAAACGTTTGATGAAATAGAGTATAATTATAAATTAAAAATTGATTTCGCAGCACATAAAATTTTAATAATAATTATAAAATTTCTCATTGATTAAACATTAAAGATTTAATTATTAATAATGTCTTATTGACAGTATCATACAGTTATATGAATATAATAAGTAATTGCGAAACTTAATATTTTGCACTGCGAACTCCTCGCAGGTTGGTGACAGCCTGAGCAGTGATGTTTCTTTTTGAATCGGATGGTGAGGTATAAACAAATATTTGTGGATTAATTTTTGTATATATAAACGTGATAAATAAAACTATAACTATAACTAACTAACTATAAATAAAAACTATAATAATTCTATTCCGACTGCAATACAAAGAGAACTTGAAAAGTTTTCTACCTAATAATGAAACCAATAATTTTATTTTTCAAGGTAATCTCAACATACTTGCATCATCTTTTTTGCAAAGACTTTATTCGAACACAAGAAATGGTTTTTGTTGGTCTTCGAAATAGGCATCGATCTCTTCTTTCAATTGGTTTTCGTTTACTAAATGAAGTTCTCTAAGGTGCTTTTTCGAATGTCTATCGAGTCTATATAGTGAGTGCGAAAGTTGCGAAAGATGTGTTGTCACTATAAAATGCATTGTGTCATCTGCTAGTGTAGGTACGCTATGACAACCGTGTTATAGCGTACCCAAAAGGAACAAAAGCACCTTTACTTAAAAACTTACGTACAGAATGAAATAAATTACCGAGTCATGAATGGCTATACATTCTTCTATTTCTCAATAAGTTGCATGCCTATTAAAATTTGTACTCTACACACGTAAAGACTTCTTCACATCAGTTGCGAACTGCAACGTATACAGATACATATGGTTAGCGCTCAATGTATTCTCGATATCAGTGTAGAGAATAAATGCAAAAAACAATTAAATTTATTTTTATTTCGCAATACAATATCCCACAATCTCAATGCATTTATTACATTTCGAAATTAACTTTTCTATATCGTGTATAAAATAACTTTCCGCCTTGTCTGAAAAATTCCCTCTTTATCAACAGAAAATCGTTTCCCACGAAGGTTTTGGTATGGAATAAATATTAATCACTAGAAGCTACGTCCGGACTATAGGGTGGGTGTTTGGTTTATTCGAAACCGCAATCTCGCACAGTAGCCCTGGAAACACGCGCCGTTTGTGTCGGGGCGTTGTGAAAATGTAACACACCGGCAGTCAGTTTACCCCACATTTTTATAAATCGCTTCCCTTAAGTAACGTAAAGCGGTTGCGTAAATACTGCATTTATATTTCTACTTTTTTCATGTACTCGATCAGCAAAGTTCTTTTCGAATCCACAAATACTGCGGCTATGACTTTTCCGACAGACGTATTGTTTGTATTTCTTATTTCTTTAGTGGCTATTCCCTTCTTATATCATTGCATGGATTCCTGCTTACTTGCAGAGTCATAATGATGTAGCCATATTTCATCTTCAGTAAATACGAAAATAATTGACGAATCTTCATCACAGAGTTTTAAAAATTTTCTGTAGCACTCGACTCGCAGTTGTTTCTGGGGAATCGTGAGCTTTCGCGGCACTCATCTTGCTCTGACTTTTGAAAGGTTGAGAAACCCATGATAAAGAGTAGGAAAGTGTGTATCGTACCAACTGATAGGTTAGTCATATATGCTACCATTCTAACCATTATTCGAACATCTTCCAGCATAATTTCGCAACATTTTTCGCATTTTCTTTAATAGCGACAGTAAACAGGCCACCCGAGCGGGCTCCCTCTGACTGTTTTTAATTCTTTTGACCAGTTTTGAATTGTAGGTAACGAAGGTGCAGTATCTTTGTAAATGGCCACGTCAGCCATTCTGATCTTCGTTGACTACAGAATATTAGCGAACTAATGATCACAATTATATGAAATTATAGCTGGGATAAGATCGTTACCTAATAAATTAGTCAAATTACCCACATCATTAACAAGTCACCCCCCATACCGAGAATGAATTGTACGTTTTTGTGCCGAATTCTTTGAAGAGACGTAGCAAACTTGTCTTATTCTATTTGTAACTAAAAATTGCTTTTAAAGATCGTGTCCTACCTCGATTTAGATCTGTCATATAGATATGGCAGAACCTTAATTCTACAGATTGTGTTTGATTTTTATGTTTGTCATGGTTTCCTAGTAAGAATATTATTACAAGGTTTTTATTGGAAATGATCTGCTTTGAATTGCAACAGAATACTGGTATAATCATGTACGTAACGGATATATTCTTGTAATCTTTGTAATTGTCTTTTTTCAATTCTTCCTATGTATTAACAACACATATATGTACCTGTTTCCATTGTTCAGATACAGGGAATACCTTTTTAGGCTCATGTTTATTTTTGTTGTAAAAAGTGTAAATATATTTTCTGATGAGTACTTATTTAGTTCCGTAAGGATATTTTCTTTTTTCTTCTTTTTCTTCGCTATATATTGTACTTCAACTTTTACCTTTCTTTTTCAGCTTACTTGTAGCTATTGCTGGACATATTAAAAAATATTTACTTTTAAAATTTAATTATTAATTTATAATTATATTCTTTTCTTTTTTGATATTTTGGTCGTTTTGTTCTAATGATAATCTTTAGTCTTTATATTGTGAGTTTCGGCCATTGGTTTAATAAAATATTTAATTTATATAGATGACGTTTCGGGGGAGAGGTCCATTTTTTCAAGTTATTTATTTTCCTTCAACCGTCAATATTTTTTACAATTATATATCTCCAATTGTGAACAATAATATATATATATATATATATATATATAAATATTTGTAATTAATTTGTTAAAAATGCATTTCTTTGTTTAATAATGTAAACTTTACAAACACACAAGCGTTTTTAAATTAAATTTTTTTTTTTAATTGTGTACACAGACTTATTCATTCTAAATGTTTTTATTTGATGCTTTCTAAAAGCAACATCTGTTGTTTCTTTTGTGTTTATATCTCATATCAGGTATATATCTGCATATTTATTTCCATTGGATATATATATACAGGAAGATTCAGACAATTTTTTTTAATTTTGTTTTTTTTTTTTAGATATTAAATTGTAAATATCATTGAAATCGATGATGTCTCTTATATAATTTATTGTATTTATTATGTTTATTATATTATTAATAACACAATGGTCGAAACTTTCAATAAAAGTAATAGAGATTATTATTATTACGATTACAATATAAATTAATTATAATCGTAATTGTATTAATATTTTTAAATACTTTATATTTTTCTGCAGATTACAAATGCAGTATGGTGGTATTATTTCTCAAAGTTATTGGAGTTCTGCGATACGTTTTTCTTCATTTTGAGAAAGAAGGATCAACAACTGACATTTTTGCACGTTTATCACCATTCGACAATGTTTTCTTTCTGGTGGATTGGTATAAAGTGGGTGCCTAGTGGTTCCAGTAAGTAATAAGATGAAATAATGAATATGTTCCATAGACATGATGAATGCATGATTCGTATTTAAAATAATTGATATATCATTTGTCCAAATAAAACGAAACATAAAATTTTTTCACTGAACATCTTTGCGGTTGATGTTCAAATTAAAACGTTGAAATACGCTATTCCACATTTTCCCCGCTATTCTTTTTTATGTGTATTGGAGGTTCATTGACGTATACCTTTCGTACTTCGTTAACGGAGACGTAGTAAATTCTACTAACTGTTTCTGAGTTGTACCCGTTCTTTCGATCGAAGTTTTTATTCCCGAATTGTAATTTTTAGTGTAGTTAATGCTTTAGTTCAAAATATATTTATGTTCATCCCTTTGTATATTATAATCAAATGGAGAGGACTGGAAGAAAAACCCAATCACATAACAAGGCATCGGAGTCAGAATTTGCAGACTCAAAGAAAGAAGATGGTGTAGGTGAGCTTAAACAAAGGTACTACAGTATTTTAAGCAGAAGTAGCCGTTCTACATTCCTGTGTTAGAGAAATTTATAGGGCAAAAGACACGATGGCCATATTCTTAGATAAGTAAAGGGATTAAATTCGGTACAACTCCAGACTTATATACGCAAGAGAATAATTCAAATTCGAGTAATTCAACCCTTATCAGGCAACCTTTGATCTCATTAATACTATTACTCTGTAGGTCTATCGTATCTTTTGAGATATAGCGAAAAATGACGAAAAACTATATAATTCCCTCTATCGTAGAAACAGGAAATTGTCCGAAAAAAGGACATGTATAGAAATTCGTGTTCATATCGCCAGATGTACAACTAAGTTGTTACGACGCGTATTTGGACAGAACACTTTAAACCTGGTATAAGCCATATAGTATACATGTCATAATGAAATAGTAGCAAACATATCATCAGGATATCAAAGCGGTCACTACCAGGTATGTTGTGGAGAATACAGAAAATAGAACTGAAACCACGTTCTATGATTATTATCGAGATTGATAGTCATCATTCCACATTGAAGCACAAATTGTCAAACTTTTTGTGGTATAAAAATCAAATTAAGCAGTCGTTATTAGATAATAATATATAATCAGAGTTAATTAATTTAAGAATTAAAATTATGTTTCTTACATCTGAATAATATTGTCTACCTACTCATTCGCGTTTTCTTATGAAATTTCAAATAGCGTTTTTTAACTTAAAATTATTTAATTTTATTAATTAATAATTTAATTTTTTAACTTAAAATTATATAAAAATTTTGGGAACACAATTAGAAAAATGGAAAATGTATATAAATACAGAAAGTCTAACATAGAAAATGGATGAGGCATGCAAACAAACTTGGTAGTATAGCTAAGAGAGTACGGGACCAAAATTCCATAAGAAATGACGTAGGGGTTCGCTGCGACATTTTATCCTCCCCACTACCTCCTTCACGTGATCACGTGAAGGACAGTGTTTGAATCTCGCGCGTGCTGTAACATGATCATGTTATAGCACGCGTGAAATTCAAACACTTAGGTGGCAACATAGAGTTCTGAACCGATATTGAATAGATAAAGAACGGCATTTGTTCGATAAAAAACAGCTTTTAACTAAGAAAGAAAATCTTTTAATATATTTTATCAGCTCATTAGCAATTCAGAATAGTTCAGTATCAGTCCAAAACCGTTTACCAGTTAAAAACTTTAACTTTAACAGTTAAAAGCTATTCCTTATAAACTAAAATCCATTCTTTATCAGTTAAAAGTTGTTCTTTATGTGTTCAATATCAGTTCAGAACTGTTTGTTAGGTCCGCGTGTGTTATGACGTAGTCACTTCAAGGATGTAGTGGTGGCGATAAAATCTCACGACGGACTCCTATGTTATTTTTTATGGGTTTCTGGCCCCGTATTCTTTTAGTTATACTATTAAACTTATTACTAAAAATAATAATAACGAATGACAACGAAATAAACTGCCGATGACGTGAATCAACAGTTAAATGTATTCGACTATAACTACAGCGAATTGTAAGTTCAACTAACATATAGGCTTGACAGAAGAAACAATACATTGATTCTGCAAGTAGAAAAGGAAACTGTGATCCACGTAGTATATCTATGGCTTGCCAAAAAAACACGGTTTCTCAAATGGGAAATAAATATCTTTAAACTCTACGTAGTAGAAACACAGATCTCGAAGCTATGTTTAATTACAAAACAACTTTATTATCTTTGTTGAAGATTGTACCATTAATAAAAATATATTTAATATTTATATTAATATTAAATTTACAAATCTAACGCCTTTAGACCATAAAGTGGAAAGCTAAATTGATTGAATCTCGTTCGAATCAATAGATTGAATGTTAATATTCTTGGTACTGGTAGCTATTTCTGAAATAATTGTCTCCTTTTGAGGCGAAAAAGTGCAGGCAACAAAGGTAAAAGATTATCAAATAATTGTTGTCTTCTATGGAACAGCTCTAATAACCTGGCTAACGTAGTTCTTCATTGTATTATTATGTAATCTAAAAGGACATTTCCATAAGTTATATAATTCGTACGTTTTCAGCATTCTTGCCAGCCATGGTGAACTCAGCCATACATGTTTTAATGTATTCATATTATGGTTTGGCAGCACTAGGGCCACACGTGATGAAATATCTCTGGTGGAAAAAATATCTGACTATTCTACAATTGGTAAGTAAGAAAATATATTAAGAAATGTATTGGATTGTCTTATGAAAAGCATCGGTACTTCAAATAATTACTTATGAAATTATATTACAAGAATATACATTTACGAAACTAAAATAAATTGGTTTCTTTTATTTATAGAATAAATAACATTGAAACGAGAGAAAAACACACAACTTCGTTCTTGGATATTTCCGTTTCTTTGTTTTGAAAAATTGTTGGCACGTTAATGTGTCATTTTGTGTAAATATTGAATCGGCAAAAGTTTATTATTTTAATGACTATATTGGTCGTATTTGTTCCTTTCTTTGAAGCTTTATTCCACAGTTAATTAAAAAAAAATCGAAACGAAATGAGTCATTATATATTTGGTTACGTTTTAAATGGAAAAATTTAAATTGGTTTTCTTTTTTTTCTATTTGTTTTGGTGTCATTGCACTGCTTTTGATATAATCTATATATTTTTTGGAAAAATGAATATAAAGAAATTTAACTAAAGTAAAAACTGTAATTGTATGTAGAAATTGTCGATGCATATACATATGTAGATCTCTAAGTATTATATGTATACTCGTAATTAGGTACAAGTTCAAAAAAAGTTCTAAAAATAAAAGAATTTTTTAAAAAGCATTAGCACACAAAATTTATGATTAAAGAGCTTAAATGCAATTGTTATTACCCACCTTATTGTATAATTTGGATAAACACAAACATCAACAATTTTCCAAAGTTATTTTACATTTTTATTTATAACACAATTACTTTTTATGAGTGAATCATGTAGGTGGGTAAGCATGAATAAATGCTGAAGTTATTTTCAAAGGTAATTAATTCCAGTTTAAGTCAAAAGTGAAATACATATTAATCTAATAAAACTTTTAACAGTTATCATATATTTTTTATATAAAAACTATCCTAAATGTAACAAGTAAGCTTATTTAAAATACGTATATATTCTGCCCATTACAATTCTTCTCTAAAAGGCTCGAAAGTATCAATTCATTTGTCCATTTCTTCTATTCTTTGGACACAATTTGTTGGAATTCATGTAGAAAAATGTTTCTATTTCATATAAGTTTGACAGCTTACTGTTGACATTTTAATAACATGAATTTAACAGATTGATGAGGTCTATACAACATCGTACAAAATAAATACGACTTAGTACTGAAAGAAATTAAAACGTCTACTTAAGGCGATTGCTTTAGCAGCAATAGTTCAAAAATCCGCTTTTGAAGAAATGATACTAGGGCAACACTTCTTCATTCTTCTAGTCGAATTTACTAGATGAGTAATATGTTTAAACCAAATTACTTTAAGGTCGAATTTTAGGTTTTATGTTTGGGGAATTATGAGATTTCAACAAGATTGTGAATTTAATAGAGAGGAAATCTGGTCCGTAGACTTCCGCGGTCGTGGTTCATACAATCTTCTTCTGGGCTTCCGGGCTGGAACCGCGTCACTGGTATAACTGCCGACGTTAATAGGGAGGAATTGATTTAGAAGACTATACAACGTTGGGTCCTGGTTTTTGAGTTGTCACCTATTCTTCCCAATGTCTTTTCCCATCGAAGAGAGCTTTTCCGATCTATCTATTTTGAAAGTCTTAGCCATGAAAATAGATGAGTGAGAAAAGACATATATGTTTCAATCATTTCGCTCATGCTTTCATTATTTGGATAATACAAGTTTTTCGAAAAGTTTCTCGAATTTTCTCTTTCTATTTGTTCTATAGATATTCTTTATATACTTTTATCAATCATAAATCTCTCTTAAAATTCTACGTTCCCATGTTTTTTCAACTTTATCTTCTTCCCTTTTGGTCATCGTCTAAGTTTCAAAGGTATATGTAACAGTGGGTTTTATTGTTGTTTGGTGGAGTTTGCTTTTACAGTTCTCAATACATTTTTTTTTGAGTTTGTAGTGGACTTTGCCTCCTTTTACTAACCGTGTTTCTATTTCTTTTATTTTTCTTCGACCTGATCCACTTCTTCTATTGTATATGCTTCTGCTTACGCAATTTATGATTAAATCTTACGTTTCTCGTTTTCCATAACCTTTCATTACCATCTACTTTATTTTATTCTCGTTAATTTTTAGTCGCATTCATTCGCCATATCATCGCCGCAGGGCAGGCATTGATGTTAGCATCATTTTGTTCACAAGTTTATTTTTCTCAAAGCACTGTTTATATATGATCAACCTTTTTTGTCTCATTCGCTCTTTATGGTAAATTCTTTTGGCAGTTACATAATACAGACTAAGACTATTAAATATTCAAAGAAAGTGTGTTGCATATGCAAATAATACGACCATATTAACAAGATCAAAAAGTGAACTCGAAAAGATAGTTAGAAGATTGGTAGAACAAGAAAAAAATATGGATTACAAGTAAAGAGAAGACAAAATACATACAAATGCGTGCGGGAAGGGCGGAAGAGAAGAAATACATCAAATTCACAAAACAAAATGGATATAACTTCGAAAAGGTCGACCGACATTCAGGCGTAACGATTATCAAGAGATGAAAGTAAAAACAGGTAAAAGTATCTAAAGCGATCAAAATCTATGCATATAAAACAATAATACGGCTAGTAGTTTTATGCGCCTGTGAAACGTGGACAATAACAAAACAAGATAAGAAAAAAGATGAATCTGGAAAGTACTGAGAAAAATTGTTGAAGGAGTCAGGATACAAAAGATAAGATGAAGACGTACAAACAGAGTGTTAAAGGATATTTACACAAAATCAAAATTTTATTAAAACTTCGATTGCAGAAAGGTAGATGGTTGGGACAAATCATTCGATAGGTAGAACAGAGACTGTAAAGCCAATACGGCATACGGCGTGTAGGTAAAGGTGGAAAATAGAGAAAGATGAGTCCAAGGAAAAAATGGCTTCCAGCCATAAAGGATATAGAAAATGGGGGAGTAAAGGGTTGAAGAGGAGGAGCTAAGAATCAAGAAAAGCAGAGACCAGTAGTATCAAGATAATAATAATAATGACCTGTATTTACAACAGGCTTAAAGCCCAATAACAGGAAAATATAAAATAGCTAACTGAGTTTAGACATATGTGTGACAGATATAATACAAAAATTTTAAAGCTAATTTAAACTAAAGTTAATCAGAAAAGCAAACAGAAACAAAAATTACTAAAAATATATACATGCTAAGCAAATAAGTCAGCAAATTCATTGGCACTTGTACTCAAAATGTAGTCCGGTGTTCTCCTGAGAATATTAGTCCGCACCCTTGGCGTCACAATGGACGCATTGCACCTAGAGTTCAAACGGAGCACTAAAAACGCAAACGATGTAGTAACGAAGGATAGTCAACGCTGTTACCAAGGATGCCATGCTTAATCCCACCACAGAGATCAGCCCTCCTGTCATGCAAAGAGGACATATTATGCTCAAGAAGCAACCCTCCCTGCGACACACCTCTTTGTGGGTAAACACCACTAATCTTGAAGGTAAGGAATTTTAAAAACCTTCGATGAATGCGCTCCAACTTCAAGCACTCATCTGCATATATCGGAGACCAGACCAGTGATGCATACTCCAGTTTGCTTACAACTGAAGCATAGTATAGGGACTGTAAGCAGGGTCAAAGAAATATTTGGAGGTGCGGAATACAAACCCCAGCGATTTGCAGGCTTCTGAGCACACACTAGTGATATGTGGCCGAAAGGTAAGACAAGAGTCGAAAATTACTCCAAGATCCCTAAACAAGATAAAAGCTAATGGTCTTTAAGACCTTCAGAGCTGAAATACTAGATTAAATATTCAATTATTTAATTAAGTAAGCCTACAAGGCATTTGCCTTGCAGGCACGTAATGTACCATCAATATCACTATTTTGCTATTAGCCTATTTACCATTTTTCCAGTTTGATTTCATAGTATGTTTCCAATATTGATTTTACGGCACGTTATATTTTACATAATATAGATTATATAGTATAACAAAAACAAATTTGAAGGATCGGTTCACTGATACTGTAATTTATTAATGTATTCACTATTATAATGTAGATACAAAACAATTTTCACGAGAGAAAATATCGTAAAACAAAACATTTACTAGATTGTTACGAGTTAAAAGACGGAAGTATATAATTACAACTTCAGCTTAAATAATTATCATATCCGCGAAGCGAACGAGTATACACGTTGACAAGATTAATTGAAAACCAGTACTGGTACATCCAACAATTATCTGTGATTGAAAAACTTTCTAAAAGCACCTTATTTTGTTTTACTTGTAAAATAAGTACCACATACACTATAGATTGTAAATCATACAATTCAGATTTTATTTTCCTTTTGTAAATATCACGTCAAGAGAACTAATTGAAAAATGCGGTGGTAGTTGGCTAGTTCAATCTAAACAAGTTAATTCGAATTGATAGAATTACACCTCGATAGTACGATAAGTAGTTCGAGCATCCATCAAAAATAGAATTATTAAAATTAAAATGTCGGCATCTGCAAGTTCATTTATTCCTATACGTTAATTCAAATATTTAAACCCTAATGTAGTTTTGCGGTGTATTAGTTTGTCGTTATTATTCATAAGTTATTTAAAGAATTATTAGCTTCGTTTAAGTATATTTAACAAGCAAAGAGTATAACAATCCTATTTATTTAAGATTGAAAATACTTCCTAGAATTAATGTTGCGACACTTACTTCGAAACTAGCGAACTTGAAACAATGCAGAAAATACACTACAAATTACAAGAAAATTATGTAAATATTTAAAATGTGTTCTGATATTTACTATAAATATTAAACACTTATAATGCGGATGGAGAAAATTGGAATTACCGTAAAAGCTTCGAGAAGGTTTAGAAAATATATATATAGTAGACTTCAAGCAATTGGTTTTCCTTTTAACACCTGCATACGATCAAAAAGATATACAGATGAGACGTGTGATTTATATGCATTTGGAGCATTATTACGTTGTTGTATGTAAAACAGTGACGCCTTTTCTTATTCATTGATGTGCAAAGAATAACATTATACATTATTTGAAGAGTTCTGAAATTGAGAGAAGCAATCGCTGTGATTATTGCTTTGTTAGGTAGTAATTTTCATTAATTATGTTGCATTTGGCATTTGCTGTTTATATGCACAATGTTACTTTTGTATATATAACATGTTCTGTTATATGTTGTTAAAGCGATGTAAGTTCTTTCACTTTTATCCGAGAGATGGACGTATAGTTCTCTCTCATTACTTTATATAATATTGTTTTACTGTATTAAGTTAAGAATCAAGAGAGCGGCATCCCTTATATGTATTTAAATTATTTAATCACTCAGAATCATTTAATACTAATGCTTCCATAACAATTCTCTTTTTTAGATAAATATTTTTTTTAATTTAAAGGAAAGAACATATACCTCAACGATCTATATATATATTGTATATAATTCTTTTTATTACATTGTTTACTATATTAGACTCAACATTAAAAGAACGTTCTTTTTGTGTTTATTTTATAGTTGCAGCTTTTTTTGGATAGCAGAATTTATTATTTGTAAAATCATGTTCAAAATTAACGCACCACTCAAATAGTTCTATGCAATGTTTACAAAATCGTTTGATTGGGGAATTATTTTTTAACATCATTTAGAGCATTCCAAACATGCTCAATTGGATTTAATTCTGGCATTCGTGGTGGCCAGTCCATGAATTGAATATTGACCTCTTCTAAAGCCTGTCGATGTCAGGCTTCATTAACATGAAACTGTTTCCTAAAAATGGTGAAATGGTGCGAAAGGGATAATAATATTGCCGAGGTAGTAGCATTCATTGGCCTTTGCCGAATAGGGATTAACTATGTGCGGGCGTCAAAGCAAATACCTCCCAGAACATTCTTGATCTACCACCAAAGAGCTCCCTTTGAGAGACTGCGCAGTCATGATATCTTTCTCTAGTTCTTCGCCACACTCTTTCGTGACCATGTAGAGATTTTAAACGTACTCTAGTCTCGTTCGAAAACAAAACTCGTTTCCAACTACAACTGTCCAATCGAACGTTGTTCTCTGTGTGCTGCTATAATGGTTCAACTACAGGCCTTCTATTACTCAATCTTATTTCCTTCAATCTTCTGATTGTTTCGAGCTGGTTACTGAGTTCTGTACTTATTATTCGCTTATTTATGAAAGCTCGAATTTGCAAAAAACTAACATCTCTAGCAGTTTTCTCCACTTCAATCCGATATTTCTGAATCTTCTAGCCATTCGATTAACGGTTGCATGATTAACACCCGGAAAATTAGTACATAACTCATTGTACGTCTTTCTTTTGATAAAGTTGAAGATTTTACACATTCATTGATTTAATGATATGGTCGGTTGAACTACTAGCTGTACCCTGCGCGCGTTGCTACGCCACCAACTAAAATAAATTTGAAGGAAAGACATTACACAAATATTCAATTCATTTCGAGTCATTTTATTGGTTTTGTTCATTTTGAAAAAATTGTGACATTGCAGCGTTTCGTTTCAATTCGATATTTCTTGAAGTGCTGTGGGATAACAATATTTCTTGTTTTTCCATCTGGTGCGTAAACAAATAAATCAGATGGTTTTCCGACGCGTGAGCAGGCCACATAGAGCTGCCCATGTGAGAAGCATGGATTCTCCAAATTGAATCCACACATTTGCAACGATTGTCCTTGTGCTTTGTTGATAGTCATTGCGAAAGCGAGTCGTACCGGGAACTGCAAACGTCTGAATTCGAATGGCATATCTGTCGGGATCATTGGGATATGTGGCTACAGTACGTCTTCACCTTTGAATTTTCCAGTCAAAATTGTTGACTCGATAACATTGTTCATCATTTTCTTGACTGAGAGTCTGGTTCCGTTGCAAAGTCGTGGTGGATTTATGTTTCGAAGAAGAATGATGGGTACGCCAATTTTCAATGTAAGAACGTGCGGTGGCATGCCTGGCAAATCAAGCGAATTCAAGAATTCAGTTGGACAGTTGGCAACTTCGTCTTGATTCACCACAGTATCGATGGACTTATATGTTGTCGTTTAGCCGGGTATTCCATTCTGAATGGCCAAGTTAATGGTAGTGACATCGATGTTTTTGGCCGCTAATATAGTACGCGTACTGAGCCACTGATGATTTTTGTAGTACTGTGCAATGTTTGGGAAAATTTTTTGCACCAATTCGTCTATGCTATCTGTGATCTTACAGAAGTTTACTGGCAAGGTGATACATTGCGTAGATTCATCAATTTGCATTCGCCCATTTCCAATATCCATTAATTGTTTTGCAAAATTTCCAATTGGAATGGCAGTGGCGCCATCTGTCGAAAATTGGTCGTACCAACTTAGAAATCTTCCTGGACTCATGCACAACAATTTTGCTAAAGATCATCACATGATCAAATGCATAGTTTACGATTCTATAAAGGACGTACAGACAAACATTCATTTTTATATATAGGTATATAGATAAAGCTACTGGATTATGTTCAGATAAAATCAAAAAGCTTTCGAAAGTACAAATATTATAGTAAATATATTAGAGCGGTGCGTTAATTAACATGGATTTATTACTAATGATTCTGTTTTTGTTATTACTATTTGCTTCTAGTATCCTATTTACTACAAGCATAAATATTTACACTTACATTTAATATAAAAATCATTTAAAAGATTAAAATGGAAAGTTATAAACTATATATTCTATTATTTCATTCGAGCTTACAATTAGTTACATGAATTTAATTTTCCAGTGCGTGTAACATTCGCTAATAATTAATTTCTTTATATGTATAACTTGTTCCGTTAGATAGTGTCGCTATTTCTAATTTCTCTTTCATTTTAGGTCCAGTTCACATGTGCATTGCTCTTAGGCATCAACGGTATTCGCACTGGTTGTGAATTTCCTTTGTGGATGCATTACACATTGATAATCTACATGATGTCATTTATAGTGCTCTTCGGTAATTTTTACGTGAAAGCGTACTTGGAAAAGGTAATCCGTTTATATTACTTTCGGAAAGAGAAAGTGCATATTATGTAAATTAGTATCTTAACACGTTTGTTATTATTTTCCTTGTTTATTTTGAAAGCGATATCTAGTAAATAACGAGCCTTTCAGCATGTATAAAGAGAGAAAACCTATCAAGCGATAACGTGCAATCTCAGTTTCTATCACAAAAATTATAATTCTTCGAGGGATAAAATCGATTACTAAAAAAAGATATGCAAACACTGGATCTTCTCTGTCAGTAATTAGTTACGTTAATTTATTTTAAAACAATGAAGGGTTTTGAAGTTTATATCTTGTTTCAAAAATTTGCAATAACCTCTCGAACAAGAGAAAACTGTTACCAATAATCTGGAAAAGAAAAGGCTATAGAAAATGGAAACTATGTCCAAATTAGCAGAGCTTAAATTTTTCTGCAATTTCTGATAGATGTAATCATTATCTAAAAGAAGTGGACTTAAACCCCAATAAATCTCTTATATTTAAAAAACATTTGAAGCAACAGGACAAAAATTGAACAAGAAACGACACGATAAAAATTGGCAGAAACTAGCTAGGGAGCTAATACGAACATAGTGAAATAATCGTTTGTATATCCTGTTGTCAAACATTGTACTGTAACATAGAATCGTGCCAATCATATTGACGAAACATTTCTTTTCTCAAATGATGGTTTCATTTGAGAAAAGAAAACCATGAGACCAATATCTTCAACATTAGTGTCTTATTTTCTTTTCTCTAGTATTGTACCATCATAAATAAAAGAGGAACGGTGAAAAATTAGAGAATGAGGTAATCTGGCTTGTAGACTTCCGTGATTGTTGTGGTCGTCGTATTTCTTTTTCCGACGTTTCGTCTTCACTTGCATGAGATATCTTTAGGTCTTAACTGGTCCTACTACTGTCGCTGTTGCACTGAAGATGTTATATGCGAATGAAGACGAAACGACAGCAGCAGAAGTACTGAAAATACGGTTCCAACTCGAAAATCAAGATAACCAACATGAGTTAAATTACAGCCGAAAAACGTTAGCGATGTAAGACGATTCGTTACCTCCGCCTCGGGTGGAATAGTCCAGTCACCTGTCCATTAGATCACCATAGCAAGGAGAAAATTCAAGTGTAATAATAGACGATCTATGGGTAGCGCTCGCCAGGTTACTATCCTAGAGCTAGTCGTAATGAACCATCCCTGTTACGAACTCGTAAATCTTGAAGGCTTGTGGGTGTCTGTTATTAAATAACTGCCTTGAAAATCAATAAACGTGTTTAATATTCGGAGTTAAAATTTTCTGGTACTCCTAGCAATAGAACAGAATCAGAAGAAGCAGCATATTACAAACACAAAACACAAGAAAATAAGTACAAAAATGCTGAATTAAAAAAAATTAAAAACTACCAGTAAGAACCTATGCAGCAGAAACGATGTATTTAATAAGTAAATATGAAGAAAGAATGAAAATTATGAGACTATTCTTCGAAGAAAACTAACTATAGAGGGACAATATAAAAGATTGGTGAATAAGGAAGTGAATAAAATACTAAAAGAAGTAAATATCGTAAGGATAATAAAGTATATGAAACTAAGAATGGAAGAAGAATCAGCAATAAAAAAAATACCAGAGGAAAAATAATGGGAACAACTCTAAGGGGCAGACCTAAAAGTGGGTGGCAAGAATAATTTAATAAAACAATCCTAGCACAGGATTACAGAATAGAGAATGAAACTGAATATAAGGAAAAATGGAAAGGAATAGCAGAGATTTTGAAGAAACACAAAAACGCATAAACAAAGGAACAGGAAATAGGGCAACAGGAATGTCTGATCCATCACTATCACTAAAGCAGCATTAATTTCGTCAAAAGCGTTTTATCTCATATATATTGTATTATACACATCTACAACCTTTAAAAAGTATTTTATTTGAAATCTAGCGACATAAATTCACTTTTACTTTTAAAGACATCTCTGAAAATATAATATAGCGTATTAGGCCGAAGGTTTTCCGGATTAAAAATGACTGCCACGTAGGAAACACAGTATTACTTGTTTCAATATTTTATTGATTAGTGGAAATACATTATACGTCTAAAATATTTGTAAATTTGTACTGAAGAAACATATACGAAAGAGCAATTATTGTGGAAAACAGTGCCATCTACAGTAAGAAGATAGTTTTGGAATTAAAAATAATGAACTAGAGGCTGAAAATGTTTATAGTTTATTATTTTTCAAGATTACTATACGATTGGAAACAAATTGATGCATTTATGGAAAGCATTAAATGCACGATTTCATTTAGAGAAAATTCTTCTTTCACACACTAAACGAAAAAGACTAGGGGGTTCTTGGAATATGTTTTGATTAGCTGGATTCCGTAATATAAGTTTACATAGGAATTTATTATAAAGTTTCGGTTCATTTCTAAAAATATTTAAAATCTCAAAAGTGTTATGTAACATAAAAAGGCACTTTTCAAAGTTAATATTAAAAATTTTATAGTTAAATAAATTGGCGTAAAGTTCTTTTTTAATTACAAAATTATTCAGTCCATGTATAATTAATATTTAATTAAAAATGTTTCAGGGTAATCAGGTATTCTTCGGAATGGATGCAATGGGTTGCGGACAAGGAATCGCTTACATGAACAATAACGAATTCGAAAAGAAATTGCAATGATTCTCTATTTTTGGCATCTTTTTATCATCCTTAGAAATCTTAATTTATGCAAAATTGCCAACTGTTTGTAAAGTAACAGGTGTATGTTATAGTATGAATGTTTAGTTTATGGAAATCCGACATATTTCTGAATTGTGTATAGACTTTTTTCTGGGATGCGGAAGTTCTTTTTTTTTTGTATGTTCTACGTGTTCGAAATCAATCTCACGGATGTATCTAAGTCAAATATTTGTTAGGACTTATTAATAACATCCCGTAACTTGAGTCACTTGTACAATAGAACAGTTTACCGAATTTTATATTAGAGTCAATATTATTTTAGTTTAAAAATGTTTTAAAAAATATTAGAAAATATGTATTTTAAATCATTATTTGAATACTATAAATGGTACTAGATTTATTTTGGTTTATTTGCTTATATCAGTAATAAAAAAATTTGGTAAGTGTTATCGATTAGTGACAAAATGAAAAAAAAACTATATGTTGTTTTATTTTTTACCTGTTCCTCAATAACCCTAGGTATGCATCTATACAATGAGTATAGAATAATATCTGCTTCTGGATTTCCGGGCTGGAACCGCGTCACTAGTATATCTGCCGACGTTTCGTACCCATTTGTATGGGACATCTTCAGGGCTGAACTACTGCACTGAAACTGTTTCAGCCCTGAAGATGTCCCATACAAATGGGTACGAAACGTTGGCAGATATACTAGTGACGCGGTTCCAGCCCGGAAATCCAGAAGCAGATAGCATGGAACACGACCGCGGAAGTCTACGTGCCAAATTGAGTATAGAATAAATAAATAAATAATAATAAAACCCCTTTTCACAATAATTTTCGTATGCTGTATACGTATTTCGAAAAATAAGTTGCCATCATCAGCAGATAATTAATCACAGTATAGCATCTGGTTCCACAGATGCAAGCACAGAAACAAGTCCGGACTTTCACCATCTATAGTCAAACACACAGTCATCTACTAATAATGATAAATTAGTTCTCGAAATCGTATACAGAATACGAAAATTACTGTGAAAAGGGGTTTTATTAATATTCAGTGATTAATTTTAGAATTCGTTAATTACGAACGTGAACATGGATAAATTAAAAAATCATATATCGTTTAGTCTAGTTTAATGTCATGAAATTGACGTAGATATATTACGGTTGTTCGCCTGTTATATTGCTAGCTACATTTATATTTTTGTCCTAGATATGATTTTTTCAACTAGGTCACCATCTTCAGTAGAAAATAAAGGCAGTGTTAAACATGGGCCCGAAACGCGGAATATAAATACAGTCTTTGCGTTGTGTCAAGTAGAAAGTTTCAGGTTTTTTCTGTGTAGATTATCGCAAGGTCGTGTTCAACAGTGTGTTTATTTTCTACTGAAAAATACAACTTAATTGATGTAACAAGAGCTTTTTTAACTTTTTGATTATTCATTTAGCCACAGTCTCCAACGTAATTTGCATTAAAGTAACACACCCGAAACTATTTTTTCATCATTTACTAAGTTTTAATTATTTGTTTGGTTAATGCGTATACAACTGAAACTGTGTTTGATATTTACGAATTAAATTAAAATTTTTATTCAGTTAAAGTAGAGGCGCGTGCCCGTATTGATGTGATTGATATTCAAAATATACCAAATTTGTTTTAAAGCTAGTTTAATTTACTACATCCTATTTGTCGCGTAATACCCTGAAAAACAAATTTCAATCGATAAAAAGTTGCCGCGATATTTTGTTGATGTCTGCAGACTTTTGATGTTGTTACCATTTTCACATGATACTGTACGATCGACTTTACGTTCCATTGAACGTATTGAAGTAGTAAAAAGAGGGCATGTTTTAACATGTTATAGAGCATATGTGGGCAACAACCGGCCCGTCGTAAGAGTTGATCCGGCTCGCGAGATATTGTTGTATTATTTCATGTCTAATATCTATCGCTAAAAATTATGAACACTACTTTAAAACACTACCTTAAAATGCACTACTTTTAAACGTGGCCCGCGAACGTATTTGCACATTAAAGTTAGGCCCACAACATGTCAAAAGTTGCCCATACCTGTTATAGAGCTTTCGTGTTCTTTATTGTGAACGTTAACATATTAAATTAACTTACACATATGTATATATGTAAGTGCTTGTAAGACCTACTCGATATTACATATATATTTTCTTTGTCTAGTAAATTTGTCTTATGGGTTCTCCAGAGAACTTAGTCTGTGAATTTAGGTTTTTGGAGATATTTTCTGGTTTATTGACACTTCATTGTTAGAATTCGAATATTTCAAGCGTTCTTAAGTTTGGGAGCGAAGAATCGTTTATGACAAAATGGTTCTCTTTAAATCAAGAAAACCATTTCCGTACTGTATTCTCCCCAATTACGTTTTCTCCATAAACAGCACAAATGGTTTCGGAGAATTCCGATGCAATTAATCGTCTGTTAAATTTGAAATACTGTTTTCTTAGTTCACACTCCATTTTCTTCTGTCAATAAATAAAACAATCTTTGCACAAATTCACAACTGCAAAAACTATTTAATTAAACAATAATGTGATATTAAAATAACTTTGGCGTAACAATTTTTTTTTCAAGACACTCATTGCAGAAACTACAAACGCTACAAACTTATGCGTCAACCTGATATACATACACTACCGGTCATATTTATTTGCCCACCCCAATTTTATGTGTTTCCTAAAATACGGATTATCTTTCGAAAAATCTGTATTATAATTATTCAACAATATTATTAGTGGAAGTAATTACATATGAATTTCTACGAAAATCTTAAATTGTTTATGATATATAGTAAAGGTGTCATAAATTGGAAAAATACCATAAATATTATATAGGCTAATCCCTACAGTATTAACAGTTTTACCTGCATTTCCGAAAGGTATTACCAATATTGTGTTATTGTACTAACTAATTACAATATTAGGATGTGTTATTCAAAAAGGAAAATAAATTTTATGTCAGTCATCGTTCATCTTTTGTTGCGAAAACAGTAAAATAGAGAGTTATTGTGAATATTTTAATGCAATGCCGAAGACGAAGGAATTATCTGTTGAAGTGCGTGTTATGATAATTGCTTATCACCGTACGGGTAGAAGTAATCGCGAAATTGCAAAAGAATTACGATTAAATCGCAGAACCGTTGATTATTTGAAGAAAGTGGTACATTTTCCAACAAAAGAAGATCTGGACGATGCAAAACGACGACATCTGCAGATGACCGGCGTCTAATACGGATAAGTAGACGCGATAGACGAAAAATAGCACCAGAAATTGCTGCTAAAATGAATAGAGCGCGTGCTAAACCAATTAGTGTGTCCACGGTACAGAGAAGGTTAAGGCAAGCGGGTTTATACGGAAGAATTGCTCTGCGAAAACCATTACTACGAAAGCAAAACAAGATAAAACGACTTAATTGGGCTAAAGAACATAAGAATTGGACGATTGATCAGTGGAATAATGTGCTGTGGACAGACGAATCGAAGTTTGAACTTTTCGGTAGTAAAAGGCGAATATTCGTAAGAAGATCCGCAGGAGAAAGAGTACTGCCAGAATGTATTGCGCCTACCGTAAAACATGGAGGAGGTTCAGTAATGATTTGGGGGTGTTTTGGTGGAAGATGTGTAGGCGATCTCGTCAAAATTGAGGGACTCCTAAGAAAAGAAGGCTACAAGGAAATTTTAGAAAATAACGCTGTTCCTTCAGGACTAAGGATTCTTGGCGAAAACTTTGTATTTCAACTGGACAACGATCCGAAACACACTTCTAGATTGTGTGGCGATTACTTGCGTCAACTAGAAGAGCAAGGGCAAATCTCTATAATGGTATGGCCAGCTCAAAGTCCTGATCTGAGCCCAATAGAGCTTCTTTGAGAAGAATTGGACCGGAAGGTTCGAGAACGTGGTCTATCATCCACCACTGTACTGTGGGAGCAACTTCAAGAAACCTGGGCACAAATTACAGAAGATACACTGCAAAAATTAATTGAAAGGATGCCGCGGTTATGTGCCGCAATTATCAAAAATAAAGGTGGGCACATTAATGAGAGCAAAATTTAATAATAATTAATGATAAAGTTTTTATATAAGAAAAATGTAACTATTTTATGTTTATTTTACACTATTGTATTGGTACAATAAATAAATTTTCAGTACACATTTTATAGTTTAATAATTTTGGCTAAAACTAAAGGTGGGCAAATAAATATGACCGGTAATGTACTTATGTATCCCTACACGGAAGTAATATTTTTTTATGTAATTTAATGATTTATTTACAGCTTTTTGCGTAAGTTAAGCGGCAATAAAGTTTTATCTTTGCACTAAAATCTAAAATAAACTTTTAGTTTAGTAAGTAATTTTAAGACCCAGACATTAATTACTTGAAAAAGTAGTGCGCGTGGAATTACGTTCATGTACGTAGGTACTTCAATATCATCAAGTCAATTAATAATAAGCTTTTTTATTTCATGAGAGCTTTCTGTGATTTTCAATTATCTAATTTACATCAGTCATGTATGTACATAACGTGAGGGAGAGCATATAGCAGAAACAATACCTTGATATGCATTCATTGTGTGTAAGAAGCGCACGTGACTGAGCTTTTGCTCCAAACATTTGACGGAGGCGCCTTTTCAATGTCTTTTCGTTCTTTCACGCTGGCACTACCAACTCCTGTGTACGCTGTATGTTATCGATTTGTTCTGGCGTGTGTCTTCGCGCAGCTGTTTAGGGGCGCTCTGTGTTTTGTGTCGGCGTTTCGACGTCAAACTCCAGTAGTAGACCTGTTGTTGTTGACGACGCAAGAACATCGACGCTTAACGTCCTATGGCCTAAAACCGTGATTTTTTTCAATATCTGTACACTGATACCTGGAACGTCACTGTAGCCAATCAAAATCGTCTGTCAGTGAACCAGTGTTCCAAGGTAAGGTATTAAATAGCATGAATGAAAGAGATTTCATAAGATGATAAAGCTCTATTTACTATATTTGTTTGTGCGTAGAAATTAATATATAAAATGTTATCGAAAATTGATTTTTTCAAATAAATACTCTTTTTATTTATTATTAACCGAAATTAACAATTACGATAAGAGTTATTAACTTGTGACATTTAAAATTCGTATTGCGCGTCATGTCCTAAATACTACCCTTAGTCAATGGGTCACTACAATTGAGTCGAACTTAATTAAGTCTCCGTGTTTTTGATGTTAACGTAGGTCGACAGTACAATGTTTAATGTCAGATCTCGTTCTATTGGCTTTGTTTCAAAACAAATATTTAACTTTTGATCATACGGCGTAGAATGAAAGTTACTTTTCTATTTGCTCTGCTTAAATCACGTGTTGTAATTTTCATTAAAACAAAATAAATTCGAATTACATTAACATTACTCGAATTTAGTGAAATTAAATTTGAAAATTCTTGATACTTTAAAATATCGACTGGAATTTATTATTTTTCAGGACATTAAATAACAAATAATTATGCTGCGGTGCGCTAATATTAAATTAAACGAATTTTGCAGTATAAAATCATTTAAGGTTTTTTGCATATACAGTATGCATCAATATGAATGTCCGTCATTACTCTTATTGTCAACAATGTGTAGCAAATTTTCAATAAAGATTTAATTTAATTTGTAAACATTAAATATATAGTTTCGACTATATACTTATTAAATATATAAGGAACTAAAAATTAGTATTTTCCTTTTTAATATGTCGATCCTTTTATTTTAACAAAAAATTTTATTCCTTTATGTTTAGGTTTTTCGATCAATAGGGCATAATAAACTATTTATTTTATATTAACGGTTCGGAGGGGAGCGAAGGGTCCCCTCTTTTTTAAGTTATTTATTAGTACCTTTTTTCTTTTAACCTACAATACATCGATTTTATATATATTTTTATTTGATAGATTTGTTCATTTATTTTATTTTTTAAAACTACATTAATATTTATAAGTACTGTAGGTACCACAAAAAGTTCACACTGTACACGAAAATATACCTACTGAATTCATGTAGAATGGTCTTTACGCCATGTAAAAAGAACATTTCCGAGCATATCTATGATTTATAACATAATAATGATTTGTATTCGAGAAAATATAGTAATGCGCGTAATATATTCTTTTGTTTAATTTAATTCATTCTTTATAATAACAAAATAAAACACAAACAAAATAAAAAGTATTGCAGCAAGTCATCACATTACCTTAGGCTTTTAAATTAGTAGAATAATTTTGACTATAACTAATATAAATTTAATAAGGTCGTCGTCATCCTCATCCAGAATTCTAAATTGGCATTAACTTAAAAAAAGTAAAAGGTATGTTGCCGAAACGTTTACTTAAAAAATTAAATCTCGGAATTAAAATTGCGTTAGCAAAATTAAATATTCTATACAAATAAGAAGGCAAAATGCAGTGTGAAAGTTCGTCCTCACGTTCCACAATTCTTCGCTATTTAGCGGAGTGAAGTTAATATATATATTTTTTTCTAATATTGCTCAAACAGCGAGAGATGTAAGAGAGAGAAAATGTAAACAAATTCGTGTGTTATTTAAATTGCACACTGTGCACATGATTGTTAGTTTTTTTTTTGTAGATGAAACATATAAGAGCTCTCTTTCTAGTTTGATATCACTAGACTCGATTTAAAAATATAGAGCAACAATTGCGATTTAGATCGTAAACTTTTTGTGGTAATGATTGTACGTACATTTCTTTTCACTGTTGAAAATTGTAAATTTACAAAGATACAAACATTTTAGTTTAACAAAATTATACGATGTTTCTGTGCATTTATACTTATGTATGGTACTGACGAAACTGTTAAGTAAATTTGATAAAAGTCTAACCTAATTTCTTCCTCTATTTGCTTCTACTATATATGTAGAGAAAATATCAAACCACAGTAAACGATAAAAGAGATACTATCAGTCTCCATGTCCTATGTAATAATTTAATCCTTTACCCTGTATATACATGCATATAACAACGTGAATATCCAAACACACCTATATATAACTATAATTACTGAAGGTTAATATATAACGCCTTTCCACATTAAGTTTCGTATTCTGTATTCGTACCGTACCGCTGAAAGCCAAAACTCACATAGTGTGCGACGGTACAGATCGTGTACGGAATTTGTTTCATACAGGTATTTTGTCGTAGTTTTCCAGGTGCCACATTGTTTAATTATCTGTTGATGATGACAACTTAGTTGTCGAAATACTTATACAGAATACGAAGATTATTGTGGAAAGGAGTTATATATCAACCTTCAGTGATTAAGTTAATCAACCACAGGCTCCATCAAAATTGCCATATACCTATAAGTACATTTGAAAACCGACCATAGGTACGGAAGCAAAAAAGAAAGGAAGAAATAATACATGGTTGCAGATTAGACTTTTACCGAATGTACTTAAGAGTTTTATCAGTTCCATACATAAGTCTAAACGCATTGAAACAGCGTATAATTTTGTTAAACTAAAATGTTTGTAAATTTACAATTTTCATCAGGAAAAAAATGTGCGTACTTATAAATATTAATATATTTAAAAAAAATAAAATTTATAAAAAAAATCCACTAAATAAAAATATGTATCGTTGTATTGCAGGTTAAAAAAAAACAAAGAGAAAAAACTGAATAAACAACTTGAAAAAAAGGGAAAAATTCAAACCCCAAAACGTCGTTTATTTTATTATCCCATATTGTTCGAAAAACCCAAACACAAAAATATAAAATTTATAGTACGTATAGCGTGCGAACGTAAATTAAGCAAAACTATTTTTTATTCTTTCATAATCAATTTATATTGGAAGTATAAAGTGATTTTTTGAATGATTTTTTTGTAGTACATCTTTTTTATTTATTTACTAACTGTTTACGTAATATAATTTATGGCACATTGAAAGGACTCGAATTCACTACTTCCGTGGTCTAATGGAGATGGAACATTCCCGCAGAGAATGAAATCGCAAAAAATTCTCATAGATTTCGTCATATTTTTCCTCCGCATCTAGTGAAGTAGTAAAGGACAGTTTTTATTACATTTTGCATTCTTTATTGTATTGATATTGGCTCATTGTCCCTTCGACAAAATACAGAGACCCTATTTCAGCCCCAGTAATGCACGATCATATCATTATAGCGGGGAGATGTTTAACACATTGCGCTACACACTCCTTTCTAAAACATTTCGAAGGGGTTCGTCTCACAAATTTGTTGATTTTCCTTCGAGTCCTAACTCCTCGTTGAATATGACCTGTGATTGCGAATTAACAACAATAACTAACAGGTAATATAAGAAAATTTTAAACAAAGACTTTTCTTCATTTTCCAACAGTAAAATGAAATGTTAATGCATCTTGGGTCACTGTAGACGCTGTTTCTTCGTTGTTTCAGTTAATGGCGGTTTTTTCGCAGACCGACCACATTTAATTCCAGCAGAGTATAATCGAGTTAATAAGGTCCGCTTTAATATAAAGATATCAGCCTTTATATTAAAGGACTGCAGAAAAAGTATAACTATCTGATGGAAGGTTGTCCATTTTGCAAAGCAATGTTAATAATTTTTTTATTCTCGCTTTCGATAGCTTTGCGGGGCCAGTGATAACGATGTAGACTGCTTGATGTTGAAGGCAGATTTTCTTTTGGAAGTGTCGCAATTCTTGCCACTGTACGGCGTGAAACTTATACATTTATAGCAATTTTGCTTTGAGAATATGAGCTAGTCATTAATCAAATTTCTAATTTAATTTTTTCGCTGCTTGTAATATTTTTCGTCTTACCCATGGCGCATAAGTTCATAATAAAAATATAAAGTATAAAATTAGGTCACCACTAATATAACTATTAGATATTTAACTAGAAATGGTAAATACGTTATCACAAATACACTCTTCGAGGGCTCTAGTAATTCTGAATAAATTTTGCCAGTATAAACGCATTATACCATCCCTACCATCCACCTTCCTAGAATTTAACGAGTGCAGGTAAAGATTGTGAGTTCGGTAAGGTATTAACGACCCCGAAATTTAATAATACTATCAATACAATATGTATATTTAAGAAATATGTACATTTATCTTTCTAGGAGCGTACAATACTTGTTCGCAAATATACTTAAACCAAAAAATAATGCTAAATAATTTTTTTTAAACTATTAGGATTTTTCTGAAATATCCGTTCATTGTCGCGCAATGTAAAATTCTGTAATGGTTTTTGAAAATAAACTATTCAATAATTCAACGCAGAGAGTATATATACACTGAGAAATTAACGCGCACGGAGGTTAATTTACTACAAGTTCAGGGCATTTCATAATTTTGATTAAATAATACTAGTCCGGGCAAAGTTCTTGTAATTAGTACCACGCTTCGCAGATGTTGTTTCACAGTATAATTTCTTGCACTGTCTTTAGAGTTAGCAGTACATCATCAATTCGTTAGGAAGGAAGATGAAATGCCAAACAAAGTTTCCTATTGTCTGAGAAGCGTGAATTGAAATGTGAAGGGATAACGTTTAACCTTTAACACTTCAGTTGAAGAAGAAGTTGTCTATAGAATTTCGTCTACGTATTTTTCTCGCTAACAATGCCGCCAAGTATTTAAGAAGGTACAAATTGCTATTTTAATATTTAATATTCCGCTTCATACGAAATAAAGGTGATTACAATTTTTGTAAGAACTACTGTAAATTTACTTTGCGTTGTGCAAGTTCAATTCTCATTGATTATATTATTTTTTTCTATATTCCTTTTTAAATACTTCATTTCAAAACTGGTGATTTAAGATTTAGATTTAATCTAAAACTAATTTAATTAGTTGAAAAAACATTTGCAAAAATATTTAAATTGAAACTACACGTTTTCCATTTAATTACATTACCGGTCATATTTATTTGCCCACCCTTAGTTTTAGCCAAAATTATTAAACTATCAAATGTGTACTGAAAATTTATTTATTGTACCAATACAATAGTGTAAAATAAACATAAAATAGTTACATTTTTCTTATATAAAAACTTTATCATTAATTATTATTAAATTTTGCTCTCATCAATGTGCCCACCTTTATCTTTGATAATTGCGGCACATAACCGCGGCATCCTTTCAATTAATTTTTGCAGTGTATCTTCTGTAATTTGTGCCCAGGTTTCTTGAAGTTGTTCCCACAGTACAGCGGTGGATGATAGAGCACGTTCTCGAACCTTCCGGTCCAATTCTTCCCAAAGAAGCTCTATTGGGTTAAGATCAGACCTTTGAGCTGGCCATACCATTATAGAGATTTGCCCTTGCTCTTCTAGTTGGCGCAAGTAATTGCCACACAATCTAGAAGTGTGTTTCGGATCGTTGTCCTGTTGAAATACAAAGTTTTCGCCAAGAATCCTTAGTCCTGAAAGAACAGCGTTATTTTCTAAAATTTCCTTGTAGCCTTCTTTTCTTAGGATTCCCTCAATTTTGACGAGATCGCTTACTGATCTTCCACCAAAACACCCCCAAATCATTACTGAACCTCCTCCATGTTTTACGGTAGCCGCAATACATTCTGGCAGTACTCTTTCTCCTGCGGATCTTTTTACGAATATTCGCCTTTTACTACCGAAAAGTTCAAACTTCGATTCGTCTGTCCACAACACATTATGCCACTGGTCAATCGTCCAATTCTTATGTTCTTTAGCCCAATTTAGTCGCTTATCTTGTTTTGCTTTCGTAGTAGTGGTTTTCGCAGAGCAATTCTTCCGTACAAAGCCGCTTGCCTTAACCTTCTCTGTACCGTGGAGATACTAATTGGTTTAACACGCGCTCTATTCATTTCAGCAGCAATTTGTGGTGCTGTTTTTCGTCTATCGCGTCTACTTATCCGTATTAGATGCCGGTCATCTGCAGACGTTGTCGCTTTGCGTCGTCCAGATGTTCTTTTGTTGGAAAATGAACCACTTTCTTCAAATTTTTTAACGTTATAATCAACGGTTCTGCGATTTAATCGTAATTTTTTTTGCAATTTCGCGATTACTTTTACCCGTACAATGATAAGCATTTATCATAGCACGCACTTCAACAGATAATTCCTTCGTCTTCGGCATTGCATTAAAATATTCACAATAACTCTCTATTTCACTGTTTCCGCAACAAAAGATGAACGATGAGTGACATAAAATTTATTTTCCTTTTTGAATAACACATCCTAATATTGCAATTAGTTAGTACAATAACACAATATTGGTAATACCTTTCGGAAATGCAGGTAAAACTGTTAATACTGTAGGGATTAGCCTATATAATATTTATGGTGTTTTTCCAATTTATGACACCTTTACGATATATCATAAACAATTTAAGATTTTCGTAGAAATTCATATGGAATTACTTCCACTAATAATATTGTTGAATAATTGTAATACAGATTTTTCGAAAGATAATCCGTATTTCAAAAAACACATAAAATTTGGGTGGGCAAATAAATATGACCGGTAGTGTACATAGTAAACTGGGGAAAGATAGGTACTAAGCTATGGTTAACAACCATCTAAAGTCTTTAAAAGTTTGCCGTCCTTCAAATTTGTAAAAAAATTGAAGACGTAAAAAGTCATCTTAT
This sequence comes from Dermolepida albohirtum, assembly GCA_031893035.1. Taxonomy (NCBI): domain Eukaryota; kingdom Metazoa; phylum Arthropoda; class Insecta; order Coleoptera; family Scarabaeidae; genus Dermolepida; species Dermolepida albohirtum. Next base: position 59,165 of record JAVIWB010001844.1, on the reverse strand, counting down.
CTTAGTGTTTACATTTCATATTCGAAGCAATATACAAATTTGTTAATCTAAAATTTTCGAATTTTCGAACTTCGAACATAAGTGTGAGAGCTAAACAACGCCAATATATGTCTTGAATTATCTATTCTTTTTCATACTAACATAGTTTTTTTATAACGTGACCACTTACTCATATTAATTTTAAATATGTCAAACATTTGGGCAATTTTTTGCGATGTTCGGGTGTTTTTTTTTTATTACCAGCTTCTAAGTTGTTTACTGAATCTGACCGTTCTCGTGGTTTTGATTCGATACATTTCTGACTTCTACAAAATTTCCATAACTAAACGGACTAATTGGAAAAACAATTTGTATCTTTCAGGAAATTATTAAACCCTTTATAATCGCACTCCGACCGAATACATAGTTATAGAGATAGCAGCAACAATAAGTTGCGAAAGAAGTCTACCGTTTGTGATTGGTAGCGAAACGTTAGTTATCACTTGCATTCGACATGATTACACCATTGGCAAGGGTTGAGAAAGTTCACAAACAAGATTGATTTGTTTTCGAAGTTTCTGAAATTTTGTACGGCAATTTTGGTCGACCGATGCATCATAGTTACTACTATTGCAATGTCATTTAAAAGAATTAAGGCATCAAATTGATCAGGAACTCGGAAACTTTCAATTAGAATCCTTCTTCCTAGTGCGAACACACGTTACACATACATTGTCGTTGGCAATTAGGAAATAGTAGAGAGGCTTTGTTGGAAAGTACTTCCATGTTTTGTTCAGATTTTGTTGGAATTAAATTTATCCCCTTTTTCTACTTATTTATTCTTTACAAATAAACTCATTAGGTAACTGATGGAGATGCGAATAAATTAATATTGATTAAAGTATATTACACTAGAAAATTATCATGTGTTGTATTTATCTTGCTCATAGTTCACATTCGTCAAAATACAATTTCCAACCATTCAGATCGCTTAAAAAATTGTTTGATAGTGTTAGATTTAAAAATGATACATGGGTAGAAAACTAGTATGCGCGCAACAATCGAAAACTTTTTACAAAAAGTTAATATGAAGCTATTAAATAATTGTTATACGATTAGGATATGTGGAAACTTGTTACCATTGATTTTCTTTCGACTTTGGCCTGTGATCATTTTATATTTTCGTCAGCAGATACTGAAGAAGCAAAACATTGATTTGGTTGTTAAAATAGTTACATGGTAAAATTCCAAAAATGTTATTATCACTGAAATAAGCCGTGAAAGCCTATTTAATTTTAATCAGAATAGAGTCTATAAAAATTTCCACTAATTATGTTATTAGCGTTTTGGCTTAAATTTCGTAAGCTTATGTTGTCTCTATTTTATTCCTTGTTTTCTGGAAATAAGCAGTGGTTAAAGTGCTTGTCGTAGTGGATTTAAAAATGATTTACTTTGAACTTACAGGTTTGTTGGGGTAAGTACCCAATTAAATTTAAATTAATATTATCCCAACTAGGTGAGATAATATTAATTCTGATTGATAGAAGTTAGTTGGGTGTTTAGCTTAAAGTTAATAGTGTTTTTTAGATGGGATAATGTTTATTCTGTTTTATCCGGGTCGAATGTTTAAGTGTAGAGGTCAATTGGCTATTTAGCTTACTTTAATAGCTTTTGCTGTGTTTTATTCAAGTTGACAACAAGTAACAAAAAATTCTGAATGCAGCCATAAATGTGTGCCGTTTTTTGCACACCAGAAAAAATGCCTGCCGATAAAATACATTTTAAATATTGTTGGTATTTTATATACGACACTGCTGTTGTATGAACTTTAAAACGAAAACAAAGCGTCAACTGTGATTCATAATTTGTATAGTGTTTGGCATAAGTGTGAACGTTATAGACGTACTATCACTTAAACCTGAAAAGCAATGTTTAAAAAAGGTGACTGAGTGGACTGAAATTTTTTAGTCACTACTGTTGCGAAAGGACAATCAATCAAAATTCTATTTTTCTTAAAAGGAGCATTTAGTAGAATTTACTTACACAAATATATATATATATATATATATATATATATATATATATATATATATGTGTGTGTGTGTGTGTATGTACTGTTCAAGATGGCTATAGAGTCTATTTTACTGTCATCTTTTCAGATACATAATGGTCCACAGATCTCATAGATGCACAACTTCTGTCCATATTAAATAGATCTGTTATGAACTTAGATGATTGTTTTTTTATTCAAGTCGACTTTCCGTTCCTACTTAATAGTTTTTTTTTATAAACTTGGGCGACCATTTCCTAAAGAACTATTTTGGACGTTTCTAGCCTGAAAAATCCTTGAAATCTATTTGCAGTTCGCTTTCACATGACTGTTTTGATAACATGTTTTTCCAATGACACAGAAAGATTCTGGACCATAGCTTAATCTTATTGATACATTTTCTACAATCTTCGTGCCTTAGAACTGAGGCTATTCGCGACTACTAAGTTCATACAGAGTACAAGTTAAAAATTTATCCCACTATATCTAGTATTTTTAGCATTATTTAGGTGTTGAAGATGATAGCCACGGTGCAACTTAACCAATCCGTAGTTATATTTACTTAAGTTGATCTTTATCATTATCCTTTCTTTGAATACGTAAATTCTGGCTTATTTGGTGGGATAAAGGAGATGCTGTTTATAATAAGTATTTACAACCGAGGAAGACAATTCATTCTGATAAGCACTGATAATTGAAAAATTGAGATGTGGCAATCAAAGAGTGGCGAATTTTAATCAATAAGAAAGGAACTGCTTCTTAGCACGACGATGCTATGCTTGCTTGTATGACGACTTAAAAAGGGTTGAAAGAACTAAGCTAGGAAGTGTTATCGCATCCACCAAATTGAACATATAAAGTGCCTTTAGACTTTGACCTTTTCCAATCATTATGAGATGCGTTGAAAGGGCGTTGAGCTAATTTCCCACTTCAAATCAACAAGATCTTTTGGAGACAATATTAATCGACTGCATAAATGACGAAAAAATTGTCGTGTAAAGTAAAGAGTAATATATTAGTGACGATCTTTTAAAATAAATATGTTACAAGTTCATATTCGTTTTATTTAAAGAAATATAGAATTTGTCGATATACAATATTTCCACATAGAAGGCTAGTTACACATTTCTAATACTCATTTTTAATCATGAGCCCAACGAAATAAAGTATTCAACCAAGTGTAGAGATAAAACTAAGCACCTTATTTGAAATTTAAATTAGATATATATTAATACTACAGAGTGATCAACAATGATTGACCTGATCTTTTACTACTTTCCGCATATCCCATATCAGTACTTACTTCCTTTTTTCTATCTCAAGTTAGCAGTTTAGTAATTTCTAGTGAGTTTCCTACTCTATGTTTATGTCATTGACGTGCAGTGTTTTATTTTTGTGTTTTATTGTTAATATGGATTTTCATCAAGTATCGGTTAACTCCATCAAAGTATTTCTTTAATATATATATATGTATATATGTATATACATGTGTGTGTGTTTGTGTATATACACTTTAATACATACCAAATGTATTTCTATTAATATTACAGTTTAAAGTAATTTGCAGAGTAGTATTTGTTGTTTACATAGTAGCTAGCATATTTTTATTATAATTATTAGAATTGCGTGAGACACTGTCTAATTTAACTTTAAGAGGAAGTAAATATTGAGGTGATATGTATGGAAAGAAGTGTAGGATCAGGTCACTCATTGTTGCTCACACTGTATTTGCTATTAATAAAAATTTATAATCCATAATGAACACAGGAATTTATAGAGATAAAAGTTTCAAAGCTTTTAATAAATATTCCTAATCATTCTTACTTTCTTCTTTTCACTATAAATCTAACTTGTATTATATACCATCATTTCATGTCTATAGTGTAATTCCTCAACTATTTTATTTTCCCCTTTATGTGCAGCATTGAATAAATGTAATACTTATTGCTTCTTTTGTCGAATTCTAATATCTGTTGAGATGAATTGATTCCTGTTCGATTCTCCTTTCACGTTGTCTGCGCCAGTCTGGAAGATAGGATTCCCGGACAACAACCGTCCCTAACTAGTTTTCGCTTGAGTACCGTCTATATATAGACATTAACAAAATAAATTCCAGCCCTCGTCTGTTATTAGGTATAAAGTAAGGCTTGCGATGAAGCAGCAACGTATCCGAATTTATATGCATAACAAATTAGGTCTGCTCTCTGTCTCTCTCGAACGTCCAGAGCCAACCATTTTCGTAACAATCTGGAGCGTGCTCGGTAATTTGTTTGAAATATTAATTAGGGAGGTAGCTGGAAGAATTACAAATTCTTAATAATTCGACGATAAAATTATGCAGATTGTTTTCCTTTACAAATTGCAATGCATTTTTGTGTTTTAATCCCGTTACACAATATTATTAATATAAATAGTGTTACGCCATCGACGGTGTTAGCAAAGGTTATTTACATATTTGTTGCTGTGATAACATCAGATGTTTAGCGTGTTACAATTAGCTAAATAAAAGAGTATTTCGTTACAAGTATTATGGTAATTACTTTTTATCTAATTATTATTTAGCGTCTCCTTCGTGTTTTAAATTGTTTCGACGTTTACTTTATTTAGATTAATTTTAATTGTTTTAATTAAAGTAGTAATCTCTGCTCACAATTTATTGAAGGACTGTTCCTTTTTTGTTGACCCTAATGTGTTTAAATAAAACACCTTCCACGCCTTCGTCTTCGTCTTCGTCAAAACATTTTTCGGCGTTAAGTTGTTTATTAAACAGTTATTTGCCAACAAAGTTATGTTTACGACCTGTTTCACCTAATTCCAGGGCTCATCAGGTAATCTGAACTTTGTTGATACTTGCAAACATCATGTCGAAAGAGATGTTTACAAGTGATAGATGCGACATCTCTCGGATAAGACTTAAGGCACTAATATGCCATATAATACACATAAAACAACCAGTAACGTGTGCATAACAGCCATTACCAGTTATAACATAACAAAATCAAGAGTTTACAAAAATAGTAACATGTGTAAAAAGCACTTGACTTTCTCCAAATATATCCACATAGATTTTTTGTGGTATGAAAATGGAAAATGTACGAGACAGGCATTTGGTATTAATACATTATTAAAAATTCCTTCAAAAGTTTCTTCGTTTTGTAACTGGCAAATACGAAATTTTATACTGGTTGCAAGGTGTGACGACCTTCAACAAACTTAATGGCGTTAAGCCGTTAAGCATCATGGTGGTTGTAAGTCGAACTCTGTAACGGAAGGGTATATTAAAAATTCTGTTGTAAATAAACATGAAATGAGAAATAGAACCCCAGTCCAGTTAGTCTTCCAAGTGCTGTTGCAAATAATACCAAAGTTACAAACATTGAAATTGATTGACGCACATTAATTTTTGCACATTTTCAGTACTTACCAGGCAATTTGAATTTTGTTGCCACTTGTAAACACCATGTAGATACGAAGCGTTTTTTTAATTAAGGGCCGTTTGAAAAAAAAAAAACCAAACGAAAGAAAATTTTTAAAACCAAATTTATTTTCAGATTCTACATACAGTTCTCTATTTTTTAACATAGCTGCCAAGTTTGTTTAAACACTTATCAAACCTTATAATTAGATTTTGAATATCCTCTTCATAGAAACTTGCCACCTGCTCCGACAACCAAGAGGTTACAGCCGTCTTCGTCATCGTTGGAGTGGTTGGTGCCGTGATGATGTTTGAGAAAGCTGAAAAGATGGAAATCTCTTGGCGCAAGGTCGGACAGGGGGGGGGAAGGGGTGGTCCAAAACTTCCTAGCCAAGAGTCCAATAAAACTCGGTTCTGAGCTGCGGCGTCAGGCCTTGCATTATCATAGAGTAGCAAAATTCCCTTTGTCAGCATGTCGCGTCTTTTGTTTTGATTCGCTTTGCGTCGCTTTCGCAGGGTTGGCCATAGGCTACCGCATTTATAATGGTTCCGCACGGGGCGAGTGATTCGATAATCCTGAACCTTTTAAAGACACAGAACAGGCCGCACAGGTTACCTACACAGCTGCAACGAGCACAGTTGTTCCTAAGGAATGCCGGCACACGACGCATGCACTCGTTGCGACGCGCACACCATCTATTAGTGCTCAAAAACTGTTTGATCTGAGCTTTTTCAAGACTCTTTACCTTCTTTGGTTTGTAAGTTTTTGAAGAAAGCAAATGAACAAAAAGTTTACCATGTTTTGAAATATCAACGTTGTTATGCACTTGCAGCATCGATTATTTTGTTTATATTGAAGAAGGGGCAGATCTTTTCTTGATATTAAAGGAACATGAAAGCAGCATGTCTTTTGTTACTACCCTTACACCAATTTTTCATCTCCACATTTTAAAATCGACAAATTCCTTGTCGTAGGCATTTTTATGTGTAACAAATTCAACATGTTTCAGCGATAAGTGACAGAATATTCTGCTCTCTCATTTTTAACGCACGAACTTTTTTTTTATTTTTTGCTAAAAACAACATAAAGCAACAAACATCCATAGAAACAATTTCATGACTTGATATTTAATTGGATATTTCGAACTTATCATTATCGGGATTGGTGACCCATAATTATGTATTTGTAATATAGTAAGTGGTTGACAAAATATTGTGATGCGTTTTTGGAATAGCAGCAAATAAGACTCTTACAAATTGAATACTCATCTGTGCGATCTCGTGTCTAAACTTTGTCGAGAGATTTATTTATCTCCTAATCCATTCATATAATAAATAACTATTAAAGTTTGCGGTTTAAAAAGCTTTAAGCATATTTGTCCACTGTCATTAAGCTTATAAATAATTAAGTTAAAATGTCAAGCAAAATTCCGAGAAAAATAACGTGACTGCCAGGAGTTCCTCCGCCGGAAAAAGACAGCCCTCACATTTGAGAGGGCAATTATTTCGCCACGTAGTGGCTTCTTTAGATTTAATTTTAAATTAATATTACAGACAACTCGCACATGTAAACATGATAGAAATTTACATATTTATGGTCAATGCGATTAGAAGGGTGTAGAGATGTACCTACACATGTACATACATACACATACTAAATAATTATGAGCCGTTATGGAAGTAGCTTAACGTTGCTCTGTGTCACTATTAAATACAATTTTTAATTAATTAGTTAAGAAGCCACAAAAACGTAATGCAATTTACAGTTCTTGTGAAATGTACCGAACACTTATATTAAAGAATTGGGGTTATAAGTAGTTCAATTACTTGTTGTTGACGCGACAGAATAGGATTCGAAAGTTCATAAATACGTATTTACCCAATCATAGATAAAATAATCACAATGTCGCACTTGGATCCGTCGTAAATTTTATACAAAATAAATCCGCACTAAAATTTTAATCGTAATTTTAACACACACTGTGTTCGACCTCCAAGAGTTAAAATTTTAGCTAGAGATTAATTACTTACTGATGACGACAACTTAGTTGTCGAAATATATATAGAGAATACGAACATTGATATGGTAACGAACATATAACTGAGCAGAGCGATCAGAGTTGGAGGAGTCACCGTAAATATTCGGTTGATGGTCAGACAAATTTCTCCACTTTAGTTACAAGACAGGTCTTATCGCATGAGCCCATTTGTCGAGTGGGAATAAGTACTTTACTAGTTTACTACTATTTGCACTAAAATTATCAGGATATACAGGAAACTATCCTGGATATTACTTTTGTATCGCAATTTTAATGCAAAAATGTAAAATTACTATACCATATTATAAAAATTAAAAATTCGAAATTTACAGGAAATGTATGTAATTTTACTATCATTTTTCACTATGTACAGAGAGTATCTCTGCTATTTCATCAGAACTTCCTTTTCTAACAATTAAAACTAAAGACAGATAACGAAACAAACTTTATTTTTTAATAATATAATGTTGTGTTTTGTTATACATTTGTTCCAACCCTCGGATAACTAAATACCTCCAAAAAGTCTTGTAGTTGTGTGTGCAGCCAAATGCTTTATCACTAGCCATTAGACTTGAATCTTTTGCCTTCTAAGACCCACTTTAGAGGTTCCAAAAGATCGTAGTCGCAAGGTGATAAGTCTGGACTATATGGCGATTCACTTCGAGGGTTTCTTATGCTACCTAGACATTATAGTGGAGAAAAATGATGCTTTCGCTCAATAGTTCACGTCATATTGTTCGTGCAGAGTCTTTGACTTTAGGAAGAAGTACAAGAATTTGATCTTGAATGTGCCAGGATTCTATAGCCAACACATTGCCTGCTGACGTAGGGGTTTAGAATTCTTTTGGCGGTGGAGAATTTCATGCTAGCCTGTTTGCTTTCTATAATGTAATGATGCATCCAAGATTCAATCACGGTAACTTGCGGGCTAAAAAATTATCATTTTCATTTCGAAAACGTTGAATCAGTTTTTGCCTTTGTTCATCGCATAAATCTTTCGCTGCCTACCAACTTTGTTAAAATTTAGCTTTTTGTGAATAATAACTTGCACACTGAGAACACTTATTTTTAACCAAGCAGTCAATTCGTCAATTTTTATCCGCTTGTTTTCCAGAATAAGCTTAATTAGAGCAAAAACGACATAAAATCACTGTGTTTTCCATTTATCTTTTTATTTCCTTCAATTCACATTTGACTTGCCTCTTTTTGTGTTATTCAATGGCTAATTACGGATCATTAATTCGTAAACGAGCTGTCGTTGAAGATCAACTTACGTGCTTCTCTATTTACAGACTTTAAGTAATCACATCTCGGAAATAGAATCTTGTATTGGAGATACAGTCAAAATTTGAAGATATCCAAACCGAAATAGAAATTACATCAGATGTCAAATCCTCGACTGTAGTAGCAGGTCTTGCACCATGACGCATATTTGACACGCATTTATCACCTCTTATAAACCAGTTACACCAATTAAATCCCGAGTTTCTTGAAGAACATTTTTCACCAAATTGTATTTGCAGCAGTCGATATATACTGGCAACTTTTCCACCACGAGCACATAAAAATTTAATGATAAATCGTTATACAACAGTAATAGATGACATGTTCGATACAACTGTCATTGTTTGTACGAATAGAACACAATCTCGACTATACGTAGGTTACATGAGTGTCTTAATTCTGAAATTAAGGTCAAATCTATATTCCCCTTGTACTTAGGTTAGTTTTATGCACAGCGGCAACAGGTCAATAGATATCGGTTTCTTTGCGTTCTACTTACATATGGAGCTAGTTCCTAATATAATCGATTTTTATAGATGTAAAAAGTACTATAATTCTAGGAAATTTTACTATAAATTGTGGCGATGTGTAAGTGCACTTTGTCGTTTCTCCAGTCCTACCGAACGCGAAGACTTATTTGGATGAAGACTTTAGATTGATGTGGTTCACCAAACTTATTCCAAGACACCTTTCTATATTAGTATAAATGAATCATTTCTCGTCGCCAGTCCCTAATCGTTTCAGGAATGATTCGTTTTCGCAGTGCCGGTGTAATGAATCGCAAACAGATATATGGTTCATTCGATTTTTCCCAAATATCGAAATGTTCTTCATACCAAGCTTACATAGGTACTTTGAAACTGTTGATTGGCCTATATTTAATCATCCTGCGTGATTCCGAATCAATTAATTCCACAATTTGTTTGACATCAACAGTAATTGGTCGACCAGAGCGAAGAGCATCTTCGATATATGTTTCTCCCAAACGAAATTTAGTAAACTACTTTTAACATGCACGTTAGCTTTCAGTATCTTCACACACGAACAGCGCAATATCAGTTGCACTTTTCCTTTGCGAAAATAAAATAATAAAACACATTACTCCCTTCCATTTCATATCACATCCGAAATTATAGCCATTTATGATACCAAATTACTTTTACTACCAAAACGTTCGCTAAAAAGTTACTGTCAAACACCTGAAAAGTTTGACTGGTCTACAAAACTTTCCGGTCCGCCCAATCTATTTTTCATTTCGTCAGTCGACTGCGTAAGACACATCTAAAATTCCACATATATAAAAATATGAAAAAAGATATTAAAGGCCCAAAAATACATCTTTGATGTGATTCTATATAAATTTTATATTGGCGTTTCAGATGAAACTTTTACATTTTATACTACATAATTTGAAGATCAATATAGGTTGTACTGTTTCTGCAAAAGATAGTCCACTTAAAGTTTTAAACTATTTCAAAATTTCCATATAACTTCGAAGCTTATTTCGAAGTAGCATGACTTTGTTATTTTTTCGCGCATTCGAAACTCGTTGGCAAAATAAAAAACTTCGTCATCGAGAAACTTATTATGTCTTTAAATTACTTTTAAAAATGTACGCCGTTGAATTTATTGAATATATATCATGTTCAAGAAATGTTAATCACCAAGGTTGATATATAACCCCTTTCCACATTAATTTTCGTAATTCTGTATACGTATTTCGAAATTCAACTTTAAGAAATGTATTCAACAATTTACTGTAACAAATATTTCCACCAATAATATGTAATTTGCTTAGGGAAATTGCATCACATGTAATAGACACGTGGCTAATACAAATACTCTTAATTTAATAATGAATTAGACAACATATTACATTACGCCTTTCTACAAAGTACACGATTATAGATCTATTATGTCTTATTACATATATACGTATACAATGTGTAAAAAGAGTATCGAATAATTGTTCTGGTTACGTAATTCTGCAGTTTTACAAAAAAGGGTGGTTCGGAAAATGTTTTAGATTCCTGTACTGCATATTTTGATGTCCTTTTTTTATTTAATTTTGGTTTCGTTACCGGAGCGATCTAAAGAAAGCATATTTCCTTTTCATTAGTGCTATGTTTTTATTATGTTGTTTCAAACAATTGTGAGGGATGACTTTTACTTATAGTTTAATTTAAATACAAATATCGAACAAGACAATAACAAAAACAAAAACTTTTATATATTACATTTTGCAGAACTCTGACAATTGTTCGAATTATTGCTAAGTATCTAAATACGAGGTACGTTTCCAAAGTTCTGGGAATTACATATAATTTTTATAATTTTGTTAATTTTCGTCACAATGTCGTTTTTCAACATAATCTCCATTTAACTGAGTACATTTATCCCAACAATAAACTAATTTTTTTAAGCCGTCCTCAAAGAAGTTTTTCGGTGTCTTGTCGATCCACCAATTTATGGCACGTTTTACATGCATTAACTTCAATTTTCGGTAGTTATAATCGTCCAAGTCGAAGAACAATTGAATGTCTTGTGCAAAATTTCGAATCGACATATTTATTTCATATCGTTCTCGTGCTAATAGGACAAAAAAGTGCAAGAAGCGAAGAGAACATGCATTGTTCTTGAGCGTTTGTGAAAATCCAAATACATCAATTCCGTTTTGGTGTTAGACAATGGGCATTTGCATTTGCCAATTTTGCAAAAAGATTTTGGCCTACGTGCTTACAAGGGCATTGGGCATTTTCAATACCAGTTGCTCAATTTTGTGAAAAGATCTTGGTCTACATGCTTACAAGATTGACTTAACTTAAGAACTCAAACCAAACGATCATTTTTTGTATCACAGAATCAGTAATTCGCTTTTAGAGAAACTTGAAAACGATCCACAATTTGAACAAATTATCTTCAACACTGAAGCTCACTTCTGGCTTAATGGTTTTGTGAATAAAAAAAACTGCCGCATTTAATCTGAAAATCAACCAGAAGCATATTACATGCACTTAAGCTGACATTGCAGTATACATTTCATATTAGAAGAGTAATTGCACTGGTCAATGTTGACTGAATATTTTTTGACACGTGGTATCAAGAAGATGGTGCCGCTTGGTACTCTGAAAATTAAACAATAAACTTACTGAAAGATGAATATGGTGAATCGACTATTTCCAGAAATGGACCAATTATGCTTGTACGATTTAACATCATATTTCTTCCTGTGAGATTATGTTAAGTCTTTAATTTACATGAACATAACATTACATAACTTGCAAATAAACATTGAGCGTGTCATTGCTGACATTCGATCAATTTTATGTGAAAAAGTCATAGAAAATTGAGTACAACGGATTCATTTCTATCAGTGTTTCAGTGGAAGATATTTGAGTGACGTTGTACTGCATCAATAATGGTATTAACTGTACTTTGGACCGAACTAAACATTATCTTAAATTTTTCGCGATATCTGTTTTATTTTACAAACAAAATGCTGCGTTAATCTGGTATGTTCCGGGCTGGAACCGCGTCACTTGTATATCTGCCGACATTTCGTACACATTTGTATGGAACATCTTCAGGGCTCAACTACTGCACTGAAACTGAAACGTCGACAGATATACAAGTGACGCGATTCCAGCCTGGAAGCCCAGAAGCAGATAAAATGCTTCGTTTTTAATAAGAAAACCTTTTATTTATTGCACTTCTGCGACCTTGTAAATTAACTATTTCTCAGGCTGTTGTTGATATATAATTGATTGCTTTTTCGTTCACGTTGAAGCCCATTTTTTCATTTTTGTCTAGTCAAGACATGACCGTTATAACATTATCATCTAGTTTAAAAACTACTACGTAAAGCCCACACAATTTGACTTATCAATCTTTTTCAACACCTAATGCTTAAAAAATATTTTCTAGAAATACACTCTTTAATTTAAAACGGATATTCATATCTCTAGATTTCAATTATTTAATTACCATAAATCAATTTCATATAATACTGTATTACTAATTTATGTTTTTTCTTATTCGTTGAATACATTAGTACAGAAGTTTAAAAAAAAATTAATATATTCCACCCGACATTCAAATAAAGATGTTTATTTCTTTAGGTCGACACCCCGAGTTCTTAATTACGCGAGGGAAGGAGATTGGATCCAACTAATCTGGTTAAGAGATTTCCATCACCCCAGATCCTAATTTTCAGAGCAGTAGTTGACCTTAGGATAGAGTTTGTCTCACTTCTTTTTCGATTCACCTCCCTTTTTTATCTCGTAAATACATTAACTGAACAAATGATATTATTGTTGTACAAGGGATGTCTTAATCTTGAACTAAAGCGCTCGAAGGTTTTACGATAACATAAAGGACGCACATAAAGATTTTATCGAACATAAATTTACGCATTTAATAATGTGCCTTGGTGTAGTTAAATAGGTACATTATTTTCCTTCTTCTTTTTATATTTTGAAAACAAAATAACTAATTTATGAAATACGATCCTTGCATAAAAATAATAGGGGGTTTAAAATAATAACTTTGGCGAAGTACCTCGATTACAAACATTTTGCACATATGTTTATCAAAATTTTAATAACACTGGCCAACAAAGCTTTTACCACAAGTCAGTAACTGACAAAATTAAACACCATGTACAAAGTACAAATTATTCGAAAAGTCTTAGTATTGGTTTAGTTCTGGTTACGGCGAAAACGCAGGTAAAGACTTGCTTAGACATGATGTGACTCGTTCACTCAAGAGGCTACAAGTTTGCATTGTTGTTCTAACCTTGTCGGTCACTGCGCTTTAGGGAAGAATAAATCAGACACATGTTATATGATTGCGAATATAAGTTCAGTGAATTTGTAAAACGGAAAGGCATACAAAATTGTATTCAGATTTTAATTTAGTTCTTTGTAGTCACAAAGAAGACTGTTCCTGGAATATTTTAATATTATTGCAATGATTTTGGTGTGCAATCAGGTTACACCAAATACTGTTATTTTTATGTCTTTGGGACAGCTATGAGATAATAAATCATTACATTGAGCAAAAGTGACTACTACAGCAGAACTTTATGCCAGGAAAAGACACTGGACGTTAACCTTTAGTGGAAAGAGTAAAGATCATAATACTATCTCTGCATGCTAAACTAGGGTTCATGAAAAACTTTGTTAAAACACTGGATCGAGAAGCTGTCGGTTTTAAATACCTTCGATAAAAGTTGTCAAAAAATAACGGAAGGAAAACTAAAAGAAGGTATTTTTGTTAGAGGCTAGATATGAGAAATAGTATGCGGTAGAAAATTTGAAATCAAATTAATAGCGCGGGGAAAAAACGCATGATTGTTCATGGAACAGATTTTTACCACCAGTTGTGTTGGGAAACAAAAAAGCAGAAAATAATAAAACTTTGGTAATGGACATGATACAAGCATTTCACGGTGTTGGTTGCTATATGTCCCGTAAAATGCACATTCTGCATTCCCTCCCTCCATTCTCTCAATCTTCATGGAATGAATTTAGGTCTTTGGGAATTCCTCATCTAATTTTACACGATAGCGAACGAAGAATAATGATCATCAAAGGGATAAAGCATATTTTCATAATTCTGCTTACCATTTAATTTCTTCAAAGAAAGGTATTTCATGATGACTGAATATTCCCATTTTCACAATTATAATCGATATCCTTCTTTTTTTAATTTAATGAAAAAAGGTCAGCTACTTTCTTGGTGAAGTGCTCAGGAATAAAAGAAAATATTTAAATTGAGTTTATCTGACAAGTTATTTTGAGCGTCGTCTACGAGAGATGTTTTCAAAGTTCTAGGAATTTGGTTATTTTATTATTTTCGTTTTTCAATTAATCTCCATTTCAATAAATAAACTTGTCTCAAAGTGAAAATAATTTCGTAAACCGGCCTCGAAGAACTTTTTCGGAGGCTCCTCAATCCTGTTGTTTATAGCAAGTTTTACATAATTTAAGCTCTGAAATCGAACACCTTCCGTGGTTATTACAGATCTGTGAGCAGATGATAATCACTAGGAGATAGATCTGGTGAATGGGAGAATGTAGAAGCAATTCCCACTGTAATTTGTTTAAAACATCCTTTGTTTTTCGTACGGTATGTCTTGCATCGTTTTGTTGGAATAACGGGCGCTTATGCAACTTCCCAGACAAAGCGCCTGTCTTAATGAACTTGATAAGATTAGATTATATTATATAGATATTCTGCGTTAGTTTTAGTATGTTTCGATAGATAATCCATGAAAATGGTCGTCTCGCAATCCCAAAATACAGTAAAGATTCGTTTTCCAAACGACGGTACTGCACATGCTTTAAGCGGAGACCTATCTTCGGGTTTGCACCTTTTTTGGACTCATTTTTAGTTTCAGGATTAAAGTAAGGTATTCATGTTTCATCAGTAGTTATTATCCGTTGCCCAAATTGATCGTCGTAACGGGTTAAAAGCTCTTGAAATTGAGGGCATGTACCAGACCTGTTGAGTTCTTTTTCAGCCCCAATAGACTTCGTATCCAATAGCGGCCTAAAATCTTATTCATTTTCAAACGTTCATGTAGAATCTCATGAACCTATCACGTATCTATTCCTACATTAATACTAACTTCACGAATAGTTATTCGCCTATTATCTTTGAGTAGGTTCTCTACTGTAACAGCATTTCATTCATTTACAAAGGTGTTCAGACCTCCATTGCACAGCTCGTCTTCTAGTGATGTTCTGCCCGCTTTAAAACGATTGAGCTATCGATAGACGGTTCTGTAAACTCCTCAAATACACCCTGCAGACGTTAAACGATTTTTCAAAGTTGCACACCCTCTTTAAATGAAAGTAAATGATAGCTCGTTGTGATTTAGTTGCGTCTTCCATAGTTCCAAAATCCAAAATCAGCGAAAACACGTCTGCATCAGTCAAGTAACTGAAGTAAACTAAACAATATTACACGTGATAGCTGAGTGATCAGTAACGTGTCAAGAGATGTCCGCGATCAATAGTGTAACTTATAAATAAGATTTAAGTCTAGAGTTAAGGGCTAAGTTCCTAGAATTTTGGAAACATCCCCCGTACATACCGGGAGACTGGTATCTAAACTTTATAAATAAAAGACTTAATCGTACATCTCCGCTCTCTAATTTCGAAATTTAAATTCATTTACGATTTTTAGAAGTACAATAATAATATTGTAATTTTCGAAATTTGTTAAACCCGGATCTTAAGCTGCTCGAAATCGCTTTTATGAAACAGACACCTACACCATTAAATCACAGCATTAACGCTAACCGTACTAAATAATACCTTCACGAACACTTGAAATCAACTACATAGATATAAATCACAATAAATACCACTTTACTGAACACTAGCGTAAAGTTTTGGTGTACATAAATTCAGTGTACATCGCTATAGCTTCGCTCGTGCTGGGCTCTTGTAGGCTTCGTACTTTAATGAGGACTGCTGCAGTATAACGTTTTAGGAACAGTATGTATATCGACATTGCAAAAACAATCAATTTTATTCGATAGGTGCGATACGTTTCGTTCGCTCTGTATGGCTAAAATCGATAGAGTTAGTTTAGTTTTAATCGACTACAGTCTGGAAAACGAACTTCTCGTAAAACGAATCCAGTTTGCTTGTATTAAAGTTTATTTGGTTATATCACACGCTACTACTGTTGCAGTTTGTTTAATTTCTCTTTTAACGATGTTTTCTTTATTTTATCAACGTTAATGTAATTCAGTCCTTGTACTTTAGAGGAAAATTAAAGCATAAATTAAAATTGTTAAAACTGTCTTAACTCAGACTCAGTGTATGTTAAAGTTTTTATTTTAATTTGAATATATTAAGTAAAAGTTTGGAAAAGGACCTTAACGCGCTTTCAATGAAGTTACTTATGCGTTACTTGATGAAGTTTTGAGTAGTTTTACATTTACATAATTATATACATACACATATTACCATAACCATAGAGTTGCACATAGAGTGCTCTTATATAAACTTCTTTAAGAATATGAATTTATTTTGACATTATATTTCAATAAGTTTAAGAATTATTATTATAGAGCGCAGACTCAGAACCTAGCTATCACACTCTGCGTTTCTTTTTATCTCTTTATCTAGTATACAGATGACGACCGATTTTTTTGCATTGGTTGGTGAGATCGCAGAAAGAGTATTAAACACGTGAATAGATACGAATAGTCGACAAATTTAAACATTAAATATAATTGTGAATAAACGTCTATGGATGTATTTAGATATTAAATCTTTGCTATTGTTAGTATAAAATAATTAAGTATTTTACTGATATATATATATATAAAGAGTGTTTCAAATTTCAAAATTTTTTTAAAGAATAAATAAAACACATAATTTGCATTCACTTTCAAAAACTTTTTATTGGTAATTGAAGTATCAGTTATGACATGTACATACGAAAAATAATATCTGTCAAATGGCATTCCCTTGCAGCTCCACAGACGTTCACTCTTTTGTTAAAATTTTCAATGACATTTTGACATAATTGAGGCTTTATCTCACCAATGACACGAATAATTTCATCTTTAAAAGCAGGAATTGAATGTGTTGTTTTTATAAACCTGACTTTTCACATAAACCCAAAGCAAATAGTCTAACGGTGTCAAATCACATGATCTTGGTGGCCAATTAACATCAAAATTTCTCGAGATTACACGTCCAGGAAATTCTCCTCTCAATAAATCAATTGATTCGTGTGCAAAGTGAGGTGTAGCGCCATATCCTCTAGATCAATATTCATTAATTGAGGCCACAAAAATTCGGTTATCATCCGACACCGTCATCGGTCACCGTCGACAGTTACAGCTTCACCAGCAGCATTTTCAAAGAAGTAAGGTCCAATTACACCACCTGACCATAATGCACAGCAAACAGTAACTCGTTTAGGATGCATAGGTTTCTCATGAATAATTCGTGGATTTTCCTCACCCCAGATACGGCAATTTTATTTATTAACATAGCCACCAAGTTCAAAATGTGCCTCATCGGAAAACATTATTTTTTGAGAAAAATCAGCTGGTTGTTCATTGATGAAATTGATAAATGAACGACGTTTTAAATGATCTAATGGCTTGAGTTCCTGTGTTATTTGAACCTTATATGCCTTCAGATCTAAATCCTTGTGTAAAATACACCATGTTGTTGATCCACTAAGTCCAAGTTGTTTTGAAAGTTGTCTAATGGACATTTCAGGATCTTCAGCAACACTTTCACGAACCAAACCAATATTTTCTTGTGAACGACCACTACGACTGTATTTTTCACTTTTTTGATCTTCCACGAAACCGGTCTCTTGAAATTTTTTAATAATTCGACCAATAGTGCTTTCAGATGGACGATTATGTAAACCATAAAATTAACGTAATTTTCTAAAAACTCTTTTCACAGCACGCTGATCTTCATAAAATAATTCAACAGTTTGAACGCGTTGTTGTACCGTGTACGAAGCCATTTTTATAAATGTCATACATCACACTTTTTAAATGCCCACATACCCAGACCAATTCAGTGCGCCGTCTATATTTTATTTAGTCTTAAAAAAACCGCACAATCTGAAACTCCCTTTATATATAGAATTTTGTTTATCATGGTATTATGGTATCACTGAACAGGCTACAATTATAGCTATAGGTGACTCTAGTACGATCAATTCTGAAGTGTTTACCGCAGTGTTTATCAAATGCTCTCCTGAAGATCCATCAGAATTGACCAAAAGGAAGAGTAGTGTCGTATCATGGTAAAGTTTATTTATTTAAACATTTAACTATTTACACGTGCAAAGCATTATACAAATATATGGTATTGTCCCGGCTTAACACCAAGTAGTTTTCTTTATTCCTATATGTTAAAAGTAGAAAAGACTTTTGATTTCGATCAATGAAGCTGTCGTGACAAGTGACGATCCTGTAGAAATATAGGCAAACTGCTGGTTTCTATCAATGTAAAAATCTATTGACTGAAATGAGAAATATTTTAGAATTTCTCATTGCAGTCATAGACTTTTAGAACTGTAACAAAATTTTTAGAACAATTTTTTTACTATATTCGATATACACCGTGTAAACGGAAACCACATATAAAGACACTAGCAAAAATAACACCAGCAGAGAGAAACTGAAATTACGAAGATTGAAAACTAAAAATCTTAAAATTACTAATGAGCATAGTGTAGTATCCAATGTACAAGGGAGGCCGTTTTTAATTTAAATACAACCACGGAGTGCCTCTGTTTAATATCATCGTACAATTGTTATAAAGCTTACATGCGTTATAATGAGATCGCCCCCGGTATCTAGAAAATGATGTAGAAACGAATAGCAAAGTGGTATATTTTCATTCCGTATATTATTTATATTCAAGGGGATAAAATTGTTCGCATTTTTAAATGCAAAATACAATATTTTACGAACGTTTTACTCGTACTTTGCAAGAACCTCAACACAGTTGCAATCAATATTTCTCCATTATATAATTTGATATTTTAAGGTGAATTGAAAACATGTAGAGGAAAGGGAAATATCAAAATTAGTGAAAATGAGTTAATCTGTTATAGTAATAATAATACTAGTTTATTTCCAAAAAAATCTTTTTAGAGAATATTCTTCTAATAATAACTTGTAGTAAGTACGGTTTTGTAATGAATAACGAAACAGTACAATATCAGCCCTGTACAGTCCGAGCTCAAACGATGTTTGGGTCGAGTGAAAAGTTTCCCAGCATTAGGATGAAAAGATTCAAGAAATTTATGCCATAATCATTATAAAAAAAATACAAAATTAAAATTAACTTCTGGATATAAATGAAAACGACTCAGAAAATTTTTAAAATCACAAAATGTACATATGCATATCAACTATGATAAGCAAAGTTGTTCTTCCTATACAACTATACACCCAGAAATTATACTATGTCCATTCGTAAGAAACGTATCCAATGATTTAATTAACATTCCGTAAGTGTTGAATCAGAAAAACACATTCAATATCAATACACAGCAAAGTATAAACAATAATCTCAAGCAATAAGATTTGTAGATCACACACTGCTCTCCAAACAACAATTTTTTTCTGTATGAATATCTGACTTGTTTTACAAGTAAAACTTGAACGCCATTAAACACAGCATTATAAGCTTTCGCAATTTGATATGGTTAAAACGGTCAGCATACACATGCGACACAGTGCCTAAGACTTTTAGTATAAAAAAGATGTATATAGCGAACAGAGGAGGACCTAAAATTAAGTTCTACAGAACACCATGAATAGCAGATATACATTGGGAAAACTTTCCATTCGACGAGACACGCTGGACACTAATACTCAAATAACAACTTAGCATCTTTATATCAGATTGGAATAAGCCAAAACAGTTCAAGATCGAAAGAAGCAGATCATCATCAGTGGTGTCAAAGGATAGACTAAAATCTATTAAGGTCAGAATCGAAACTTTACTATCATCAATAGTAGTGAGTAAATCATCCAGAGGGAAGCACCAATAGATGTATATAAGCATATAGGATCGCGTACCAATCATTCGTGATATTGACTTTGATATGTGGCGATCGTAGTTATCAATATTAATTAAAAGATATTTGTAATAGTGTTTTGAGATTATTTATGACCAGAATTATATGTAAATGATTTCTTCCTTTGATTTTATGGTGGCCAAAGAATTATACCGATAATTATGTAACAATATACATTTTATCAGTATCCTCAAGCACTGTTATTTCTTAAAGTGCTTGGTAACATAATTGAAGCAAATCAATATTCCATTTCCAATATACATTTTATAATACTTCGTTTGTCCTATATCGGTATATTACGAAATCCAAACATAAATAATCTTATCTGATATTTCTACTGACTTCCTTTTAAAACTTAGCATGCGATATGCTTAAACATTTTACGATACGAAACAGGGCTTGTAAAGAAAAATACGATAGCGCACATAAGCAATAAAACTACGTGGAGCAATAAAGACTTCCTCGTAAAATGGAGTGAAAAGAATAATAAGAAATTTGTTGACGAATAAAAAATAGCATGTAGGTCTTCGTTTCCGCTTTTATTGCATACGAAAGAAATCGCAAAAATAATATATATGTATCTTGTATGGGTTAGTTACAATAATTTAATATTTTACGATTATTCTTATTTTTATATTGCCACCCATTCCCTTTCCAAAAGTACGCAAGCTGTTTTGATCGATAAAAGACTGTACAGATGTTCAAAAAGAGCAATTTTATGAAGTTCATTAAATATTGGGTCTGGGAAAAAGTTCGTGGCGTTTTTCCCGATAGATGGCATTGGTTGCCGATAACTACAAGTCACAGCGACACCACCGAGGGCTCGTTTTTTAGATGACCTTCCGAACGTTAGTTTGAGCGTAGAAACATTGTAATCGGTGCAGTGGTTGGAAAGTTATTCGCACTTGAAAATGGAGAAGAATAATGAGAAATTTCGCTATATTCTGCAATATTATTATGATAAGGGGAAGAACGCTGCGCAGGCTTGTGATAAAATTTGTGCTGTGTACGGTGAAGGTACTTTATCGAAATCTGTTGCGTGGAAATGGTTCGCTCGCTTTCGTTCTGGAAATTTCAATGTGAAAGATGAGTCACGCTCCGGTCGTCCAATCACTGAAAAATCTGATGAAATTCTTGAAAAAGTCCAACAAGATAAGCATATCAGCAGTGTCGATATTGGCATGGAGCTAGGCATTGACCACAAAACTGTTTTGAACCATTTACACAAAGCTGGTTACAAAAAAAAGCTTGACGTATGGGTTCCTCATGAGTTGAGCGTGAAAAACATGATGGACCGAATTAACATCTGCGATGCGCTGCTGAAACGGAATGAAATCGAACCGTTTCTGAAACGTTTAATAACCGGAGATGAAAAATGGATTACGTACGATAATCGGAAGCGTAAAAGATCGTGGATAAAGGATGGTGAGCCGTCACAAGCGTTCGCTAAGCCAACATTGACGCCAAAAAAAGTGATGCTGTGTGTATGGTGGGACTGGAGGGGAATCGTCCACTACGAGCTACTTCCAACTGGTCAGACGATTGATTCTCAACTCTACTGTGCACAACTAGAGAGATTACGCCAGGCGATTGAAAGAAAACGGCCCGAATTGATTAATAGGAAAGGTGTTGTCTTCCATCATGACAACGCCCGACCACACACTTCTTTGATGACCCGTCAAAAATTGAGAGAGTTTGGTTGGGAAGTTTTGATGCACCCACCTTACAGTCCGGATATAGCACCCTCTGACTATCATCTGTTTCGATCTCTGCAGAACTCTCTCAATGGAATTAAGTTGGTTTCAAAAGAAGCCTGTGAAAACTACTTGATTCAGTTTTTCGACCAGAAACCACAGAAGTTTTTCACCGATGGAATCATCGATCTACCAAAAAAATGGCGAAACATTGTCGATAATAATGGGGCATATTCGGTTTAAATGAATTCGTCCACGCGCCATGCGGGGACCAGTTGAATTTTACACGAACTTTTTCCCAGACCCAATATTGGGTCTGGGAAATATAAATCCCATATTTTGATTAATTGGCATTCTTTCTTAAGAATGACTGGTGAATGGTGCCAATATCTCATAAAATTTTAGGAGGGAAACAAAGAAAGATAATATTTCAAAGGATAAATTTATTCTACGAGTATGGGATGAAAAGTCCATGGAACGATGGATAGATGGCGTAGTATTAGACGGTTTTTTTTTGTATACCGACAAGTTATCTCCCTAGCACAGTCAACTGTAGATAGAACTTTGGTAAATTTTGTTGGAGACTGTGGTTAAATGAGTTAATCAAAACAGACAACCAGTTCGTACATATGTGGTTTTGTCTGAATGAAAGCGCGGAATTTTTCAATGTAAATCTAGGTGCAACACTGTGATTAATAGTCTGCTGATTACGACAACATAGTTGTAGAAATACATATGTATATATAGTAAGAGATATTGATGTGGTAAGGGCTTTTTTGCCTTTTGCGATTATGATGGAACCTTATTGTAATTCCAATAGTAAGACAACATGTACAATATGTACTAAATTTACCTCGTATAAGAGATTAGTATAATATATTGAAATTTCTAGAGAATATCAGTAATTAATTCGTCAACAGAATAAATATATTTAACTAAATGAAAAGATTTTTTAATATTTTAGGACTACTTTCAGTTCTCAGATGACGGTAATAAAGAAATAAAGAAATCGTTCTTGCCTCCAGTTCCATAGTTAGTGGAGTTTTAAATCTTTACGTTTATGACAAATGTTCAATTAAGAGAGTTTTAGAGTTTTTGACGAGATGGATAATGTTGAAGTTCTTGAAGTCATTAAATATTTGTTCTTAAAAGGTTTATCAGCAAAATATTTATAATTAGATAAAGAATGGTGTGCTAAACGTGGCTTCTTTATTTTTTATTATTAATATTGGGTTGGCAACTAAGTACTTT
Organism: Dermolepida albohirtum; assembly: GCA_031893035.1. Taxonomy (NCBI): domain Eukaryota; kingdom Metazoa; phylum Arthropoda; class Insecta; order Coleoptera; family Scarabaeidae; genus Dermolepida; species Dermolepida albohirtum. Next base: position 35,867 of record JAVIWB010001844.1, on the reverse strand, counting down.
CGGTTTTGTAGTATAAAATAAAACACTTTTTTTAAACAAAGAATAGTTTTTAATCAATTATATATTTTCCATTTTGCTCAATGACCTTTTGCCATCTTTCTTTCAGCTGCATGATTCCGCGCTCATAAAATTTCTGGTCCTTATCAGCAAAAAACTGAACCAGGTGCGAGTGAAGGTCATCGTCATTTGTGAAACTTTACCATTCAAAGAATTCTGCAAACTTCGAAATAAATGGTAATCAGATGGTGCTAGATCAGGGCTGTATGGGGGATGTGGCATCACTTCCCAGCCAAGCTCCAATAGTTTCCCACGAGTTACCAAAGATGTGTGAGGCCTTGCATTATCTTGGTGGAAAACTACACCTTTCCGATTTGATAACTCTGACCGTTTTTCTTTGATTGCTTCATCCAGTTTTATTAATTGTTGACAGTAAACATCAGAATTGATCGTTTGGTTCCTTGGAAGCAGCTGAAAAAACACAACACCTTTGTAATCCCACCAAACTCACAGCATGATCTTTTTTGGATGCAATTCAGCTTTCGATGTGGTTTGAGCTGGTTTATCGTGTTTGCTTCATGATCGTTTTCGAACTATGTTACTGTACAGGACCCATTTTTCATCACCAGTGATGATCCTTTTTAAGAAAGGGTCGGTTTCATTTCGTCTAAGGTGCATATCGCAAAAGTTGATTCTTTGTGTTAAATGAATTTCTTTCAATTCGTGAGGTACCCAAATATCAAGCTTCTTAACTAGCCCAAGACATTTTAAATGTTTTTCAATTGTTGTGTGCGATACATGTAGCCTCTCCGCAACCTCTCGAACAGTTATATGACAATCCTCTTCAATTATGACTTTGATTTGGTCATCATTAACTTCAGTACGCCGACCAGAACGTTGCTCATCTTTGAGGGAAAAATCTCCAGAACGGAATTTTTTATACCAATTCTGACACGTGCGCTCTGTTAAGCAATTAACATAGCACCATAAACTTCACATATCTTTTTGTGAGCCGCAGCAGCTTTCTTTCCTTTACGGAAATAAAATAGTAAAATATGTCGAAAATGTTCGTTTCTGCACTCCATTTAAAATTAACCCACAACTAATAGCTTTAATAAAAATCACGACCTACTTGCTTGTGAAGTTACGTCAATGTGACTAGTATCATGCGACAAACGGTAAAGTACAGCACTAACATACGTTATACAAAAAATAAAGCAACGCTCTCTATCAGTAAAAACCGAAAGTACTTAGTTGCCAACCCAATAAATGAATTTGTAAGTTGAAATGTGGTCGTAAAACTGTTAAAGATACACAAAATCTGCCGCTATTCCTGAAATTGTTAAAAAGAGTGCATGTTATGATGTTAAAAGGTTGCTGTTTGAAAATTTCTGCGATTCCGGAGCCTGTAAACATACCTAAAGAACATATAACATACATTTTGAATGAAGATTTGCCTACGAAGCTGTCTGCAAAATGGATGCTGCGACTACTAAGTATTGAAAATTGGTACGAATGGAAGTGTTTGGAGCGTTTTCGAAAAAACAAGGGTAGATTTTATGCGTCGATTTATCTCTGCAGAATTGAGATGAGGAACAAAACAACAATCTAAACAGTGTTGACACAGTGGTTCTTCTTCCAAAAGAAGACAAAGTCTATTCAATCTGCAAGAAAGGTAACGGCTTCCCACTTTTGGTAGGCAGAAGGTATTATTCTTCTTGTTGATTACTTTCCAAAAAGTTAAACCATTATAGGCGTATATCACGGTAGTCTTTTAGACAAATTAAAGCAAAATATTATTGAAAAGCGTCCCGATTTAGCCAAGAAAAACAATGCATAGACCCACACAAGTGTTGTAGCTATGGCAAGAATTAACGAATTAGACTTCGATATGCTGCCGCACCCGCCTTATTCGTCAGATTTAACAGCGTTAGATTAGTATCTTTTCCAGACCTAAAAATACCTTCCAGATCAATTTTTGAAAACAACAATGTTAGTATTGAATATTTATTTTAACGATCTTGCGAGTTTTGAGTTTTATTTTAAGGCACAGAGACTTTGGATCATCGCTAGTCCAAATCTAGTGAGGTGTGTAAGTTACGAAATACACGCAATTTCAAAGCGTAAAATTCTTTTCTATATTTCCATGCCAAGGACTTTTAAGCCCACTCTCCGAATTAGATGAAAGAATGTATATGAAATTCTGATTTTAAATGTACAAATACAAATAAAAATTTTTTATTTACATTCCAAATATCTTAAGTGGTCTACATTGGAGAATGAAGTTAAATAAAATAAAAATTTATTTGTATAGAATTTCGTCGCTATTTAACTGAGCGACGATTTACGCATAGAGGACTGAAATTATCCTTACTTCCAACTAGTTTTTTAAAACATGAATACCCTTACCGCAGTACAACGATATTTAAATAGCTAAATAAACAGACTCAGTACGAAATAAGTCCTACATTTCAAAATAATGGTGCCTAAATATTAGGCGATTAACAGACTTTAATAGCAGTGATATACGCTACCAGCAGTTCCACTGTATTATGTAAATGAAAAAACTTCCTTGTTCTGCACTACTGGTACAACTGGTTTTATTGCAACAACGCCATGTAGGTCCTATTCTATTTTGGAACAATGGACACCGGAATGCCTGCTTTTCTCTCCAATTTATCCGTAGATTTATTTGTAAAATGTAAGGGAAACGGTTCTCAAGATATATTAAACGAGATGAAACGATGCTGCTGGCGTGTATAGAACAATCTTTTATGCATGCGAATGTTGAGTGTCTTTTAAGAACAAAATTCAGAGTTCAACGTGATATTTAGTATGATTAAAAATGTTTATTCAGTGTGCTAATGTTGGTTTATTGAATTAATGTCTGCTGGCGAATGTTGGGTTTTGTTTGAGCATACAATGAAAATTTATGAGATATACAGATGCGGCCAGGTAATTAACAATAATGCATTCGCTAAAAGAATGCACATATTTTATAAATAATATATTTTAGTACGTTCTGTACGTTTTCAAGCAAAATTGAAATCTAATTCTGAGGCAAAAAACAATATAGCTTTGTGCCTATGTGTAGCTGCAAACTGAAAACTTGGGAAATTTCGCGTTTAAGTATACGTTTGCGGACACACAATAATATTTAATCTTGCAATATGTGTTATCAGCTAAAGTTGTAGAGTGTTATATAGAGTTAATTTACCAATCAATCTTATACATAAGGATGAATAAAAGTACGTTCCATTCGTACATAAAATATGTTACAAAAACTATGAAATGCTACTTTTCATTAAATGCGCTCTATCTAAATATCAAAGTTTTAATTTCATACACTTGAAATGAGTAAATATATTAATTCAAATTTTTTTATGTAGAAATTACAATGAAATCGAAATAAGGAAAAATTTTGATTTATTTTTAACAATTTTTGCACAATTATAACATAAAGGAATTTAATAAGACAATCTCCGTTACACAGTTCACACCGGCTATCATCTGTCTCTCGTTTACTTGCGCGACGTGATCACTAAATAATCTCCACAAACGAAAAATTACTTCGAAACGTAAAAAAAACGAGATTAGCGAGCGTCTGGGTTATCATCCGTCTCGTTCAGCTCTCTAAACTAAATCTCTTGTTCTAAATTCAACTGATTGAATTACTCAAAAGTCGTATCAAAAAATCAGAAATGATGGAATAAATTGGCAGGAAACTATCAATAAGCGCCAAATTGTTGACACCATCTGTAACTGAACCAACAAGTAGAGAATTAACTTGAAATTAAATCAGCTCATGTCAATGTTCTGTATAAAAATGAAGAACTTATTCTCATTATTATTAATTATGAAATATTCAAATGGGTTCACATAGCTAAATATTTGTATAAAAGGATAAAAATGGTAAATTTCGATCAAAGGAGTAAATAAGAAAGGAAAAGAAAAAACTTTACCTTGAATTTAATAAAGTGATAAAAGGAAATGATCACAAAAGAACTAAAAAGATTTGAATAGGACAATTATTAGAACTATTACCAAGTATAAAAGAAGTGAGAGTGACGGTTACGACCATTAATAAACCACGAAACAATACACAAAATATATAATAATAATAATAAACAAAAGTGGAGGTATGTAAAACGCCAAGAATTAGCTGGTACTGTGATATTTATAAAATAAATGTAAATAATAAATAGAACAATAGAAAAATTAAAACATGAAAAGTAAAGGCTGTTTCAAATTGCGCGGTTTTTTTAAGACTAAATAAAATATAGACGGCGCACTGAATTGGTCTGGGTATGTGGGCATTTAAAAAGTGTGATGTATGACATTTATAAAAATGGCTTCGTACACGGTACAACAACGCGTTCAAATTGTTGAATTATTTCATGAAAATCAGCGTTCTGTGAAAAGAGTTTTTAGAAAATTACGTTAATTTTATGGTTTACATAATCGCCCATCTGAAAGCACTATTGGTCGAATTATTAAAATATTTCAAGAGACCGGTTCCGTGGAAAATCAAAAAAGTGAAAAATACAGTCGTAGTGGTCGTTCACAAGAAAATATTGGTTTGATTCGTGAAAGTGTTGCTGAAGATCCTGAAATATCCATTAGACGACGTTTACAACAACTTGGACTTAGTGGAACAATAACATGGCGTATTTTACACAAGGATTTAGCTCTCAAGGCATATAAGGTTTAAATAACATAGAAACTGAAGCCATTAGATTATTTAAAACGTCATTCATTTGTCAATTTCATCAATGAACAACCAGCTGATTTTTCTCAAAAAATAATGTTTTCCGATGAGGCACATTTTGAACTTGATGACTATGTTAATAAACAAAATTGCCTTGTCTGGGGTGAGGAAAATCCACGAATTATTCAAGAGAAGCCTATGCATCCTCAACGAGTTACTGATTGGTGTGCATCATGGTCAGGTGGTGTATTGGACCTTACTTCTTTTAAAATGCTACTGGTGAAGCTGTAACTGTCAATGGTGATCGATATCGTCGGATGATAACCGAATTTTTGTGGCCTGAATTAATGAATATTGATCTGGAGGATATGTGGTTTCAACGGGATGGCGCTACACTTCACTTTGCACACGAATCAATTGATTTATTGAGAGAAAAATTTCCTGGACGTATAATCTCAAGAAACGGTGATGTTAATTGGCCACTGGGGTTATGTGAAAAGTCAGGTTTTATGAAAACAATCCACAATCAATTCCTGCTTTGAAAGATGATATTATTCGTGTCATTGGTGAGATAGAGCCTCAATTATGTGAAAATGTCATTGAAAATTTTAACAAAAGAGTGGGTGTCTATGGAGCTGCAAGAGGAGGCCATTTGGCAGATATTATTTTTCGCATATAAATGTCATAGCCTTCAATTACCAATAAAAAGTCTTTGAAAGTGAATGCAAATTATGTGTTTTTCTAATTCTTTAAAAAAACCGCGAAATTTGAAGCAACTTTTATAAATACGCAGAGAAAGAAAGAAAATTGATTGAAAGAGATGGGTAAATGTGCTTAAATCAAAACTTACCAAGAAGAACGTGTGTACTAATCTATTGCGAGAAACGCATTTACTAAAAAAAAAGAAAGTCATAGGTGTTTTTGAAAGTCCATAGCTCCATAAGTTTAAGTATTCAGTACAACTCATTGTCCAGTTTTAAGTTAATTAGAACCTTTCATAATAAGCTAAGTAACTACTACGAGCTTTGTGAATACGGTTTATTATATTAAAGTTCCACTATGCCCTATTTACTCTCTTACTTCTATTTTAAAGTGACATTAACATTTGACATTATATTCTAGCGAATATATGAGGGTATCGTAGATAAAAACTAAAGTCTTCAAGATAATACGTGAAATCTGTGTTGTTCTACATTGTATTGGTCTTTACGACTTTTGATTCTCGTGAATTTTCGGACTAAATTCTCGCGAGATTAAGATGCCAGACTGGTTTCCGTTACGACCGGTTCGCGTAATGAATGTGAAGGAAGTTTAAGCAGGAGGGTAATATCACGCGCGAACGCTATTTCCTAAACGAGGGTGTAAAAATATTCTTATCGCTCTTGCTAGGAAAGAAATAATGTTGATATATTCACAGATTAAGCCATTTCAGCCATGTCGCATCGTCCAGATTTATTTCACACACTTTATATCATCCTACACTTACAATTACTATTTCATTTATGAAGCTTAATCGTGTATTTAAGAGAATGTATTTGGATAAAATTCTAACTCACGTATATACTCCTAATAACGTGTATACATAATATACATGTAATATATACTAAGAATTCCGTTCTTGGTTTCTTATATTATTGAAGTGGATTATTTACATAATCACTCTTATGGAAAATTAAAACCAAAATACAACCTCGTGTATATAGGCTTGTAAATCTTGTTTCTAAATAAATACAGGGTGTTTCAAAAAGAATATACGTATTTCGAATGCATATATTTATTAAACTTTAAGACATACGAATATGAAACTTTACACACATATTTACGAGCCTCTCAAGTTCAGATTATAGATGTTCAATATGTCCTCCATCAACGACACGAACAATATCACATCGATACTCAAATTCCTTCCATACTCAGGCAAGCATGTCCATCGTCACTGATGTTATGGCAGTACGGATCCGGTTCTTTAACTCTTCCAGGTTCTGTGGGGGTGGTGGGACATAAACGTTGTCTTTAATGAACCCCCACAGGAAGAAGTCACAGGGTGTCAAATCCGGTGACCGTGGAACCCAGCTGAGACATGCTAACTTGACGACCAATCCAGCGGTTCGGTAGAGTTTTATTTAGATATTCACGCACTTAGCGACTCCAGTGAGGGACTGCCCCGTCTTGTTGAAAAATGAAGTTGTCTTCGTGCAGCCTCGGAAACAACCAGTTTTGTAACTTACATACACATACATAAACATAGCGAGATACTGCTGACCGTTAACCGTGTTTCCATCAAAGTAGAATGGGCCGTAAACAGATGATAGGGATGTCGCACTAAACACATTGGTTTTAGGCTAATCTCGTACATGTTCATTGGCTGCATGTGGATTCTGTGGACCCCAAATTCGAACATTGTGATTGTTTACCAGACTACTAATATGGAAAGGCGCTTCATAACTGAACACGACGCGTTGTGCAAAAGTGTTATCATTGTCAATAGCATCATGAATTTCGTTACAAAACGCCACAAGTTTCCGTTTGTCATCAGGCAGTTGAAATGTCTTTGCACTGTAATCACAGAATTGCACTTCGCAAACTCGAGAACACAAAATGATTTCTGTTGCGGAGTAGCCATTTTAAACATATGACGTTTACCAAGAAAAACGGAAGACAACTGACATCTAGCGGCTATTAGATAAACTAGACTATGTATTCGTTTCTTCAATAGCCGAGCCGAGGCGCAGCGATCGATAGTTTGGACAAAATAATACTTTGTAATACGTATGTTCTTTGTGAAACACGCTGTATATAAAATATATGTTTACATACATGTCTCCTGTAACAAAAGTTCCCCAACTTCATCCCAAATGAGTAGAACTTCTAGTGCCATCTATTGAATATATGTACAAGCATTACACAGGCCTGTGATGTAAAAATGGTTTAAAGTGCTTGATAGTTTTTTGTATGCTGATTACGAAAAATATAAACAAATTCCAACACGCACAGTTTAGTAACAAATTTCACTTGAAATTATCGACAACTAGGCATAATAATAGGCTAAGATTGGCTGTGAGAAATATTAACTTGGTCGGGTGGCAATACAGAATAACTGTCAAACCTTTGTTCGATCCCCAATGATCCTACAGCAGAAGAAGCACAAAACGAAGTTTCGATGAGAAGCGAAAACGATAGTAAGGGCTATTAAACAAGAACATCATTCAATTTTACTAATTTCGTGTTGTTTTTATGAAAAATGTTTGGTTACTTGTGATTTTAATAAAATGTAAAATAAAAAATACATTCCATAATTTTTTGTATTTGGCTAATTATTCCTAAAAAAACGTTTGTTTTTTTGCAAGAAAACCCTGTGACTGAAAAAAAACAGTTTTCGTTTTTGAGTACAGTGCTGAAAAACACACAAATAGTGACTAACGGTAAATCGATTTTTAAAAAGTATTTTTTTGCAGGCCTGTGTTATTTAAGGCGTCTGGACAATTCTAAATAAAATTATTACCATTTTCCACATCTCATGCAACACTATGTATGAACAGTAGACGGCATCTAATGAGTTCCTAAATTACATTTTAAGGTTTGGAGGGGAAATAGAAAGCTATTGCTAAGTTTCTGAACGACGAAGATAAAGCGAACTATCTACCCATAGGAGTAATAGATAAATTTGACCCGATCTCATTGTGTTTCCAACCCGTATGCGGGATATTTTCTTTCACGAAAGTTGTTATATGTATAGAAACTTGTCAAGGAGAACTGCGTTGTTTGTTGAATGCAGTGTTGTATGCTAATTAAGTTATAATTGTTATAGTTTTGTTTTATGATTCGTCGGTTGCAAGAGGTAAAGTTGCCTCACTGGCACCTCCACCATTTGTTTTTATTTAATTTAAATGAAATGAAATTAAATTTTCATTAAAGTTTGTAGCGCTCAACAAATAATTTCCCTTTTATGTATTCTATACATTAGAATTAGAAAAGTCTTCTAAAAATAGTTTAAAGCGTTTAAGGGATTCATCTATATCTATTAAGTAAATTATCCACACGGCGTTCCTTGTATCATAAGAAATATAATGTAGGTCGTTGAGAGTCGACCTTCTTGGTACCAGATAATTATGATGTAAAGCTGCAAATGTGTACGAAATTTCACGATTTAAAAAGAACGTCTTATGTATGTATGGTGTAACAATTTTGACTCGTTCTTGTACATTATGAACAGACATGCTGTAATAAACTGTGTAATAAAATGTGAAACGCTTGGAGAATTATAATAAAAATTGGACATAATAACAGTTTGTTTATTTAGTAAAATATATGGGGGATCGACATTTAAATTTTTTCTTTTCTTTATTTTTTATTTTAGAAACTTATTTACAAATCTAGGGTAGTTTTCTAGTAAAATCTATGCTGCTAAATTCTGATTGATAATACTGTTCATCGTGATGCATTCTACTAAACAGGCTTGTTGGCTAAATCTATTGTAGAAAATGAATTCAATAGATTTAGTTTACGAGTCTGTTCTTATATACTACTAACTATAATATTTAATACTATACTTACTTTTGTAACTCCTAGTGATGCCACAAAGCGAAATGTAATAAGAGAAATGAGATAAATACTTCGTAAACCTATACAAGGTGTGTTGTATTTTAAATTTAATAGTTAAAAATGTTTCACCAATAACCTATAGTACAATTAATTAATAAATATTCTAGGAATCATATTAAAAATACATTTTGTTTGTGTATACATTATTTGGTTGTTATTGAAACGATTTTGAGGATGAAGTAAAGTTACTTTAACCAATTGTGTTGGTCATTAGGGCCGTATTCTATTATTGCTTAGTAAATAAATTCTTCTTTCGTTTCCGATTACTCTACGTGGGCAAGGTGAAAAGTTTTCGGCCTGGCAATGAAAGACTGCGATTTAAATTTAAAAAATGATTTTATTTTTCTACATAATCTCCCTTGAGTACAACACACTTGGTCCAGCGTTTTTCTAACATCAATAATCCTTCCCGGAAGTGAGAGTCTGGAAGGCTGTCAAAATATTCTTCTACGGTTCCTTCAACTTCTTCGTTGGATGTGAATCGCTTTCCAGAAACAAATTTTTTCAAGTTTGGGAATAGATGGAAGTCTGAGGGTGCCAAATCAGGAGAATAGGGAGGATGGCCGAACAAATCGTACCTCAAATCGCGCAATTTTCCCATCGCCAACGCACCTTTGTGTGCGGGTGCGTTGTCCTGATGAAAAATGATTTTTTCTTCTTCAAACCAGGCCTCTTCTCGCGAATTTTGGCATCCAGCTGGTCAAGAAGGTTAGAGTAATATGCGCCTGTAATTGTTCTGCCTTTTTCAAGGTAATCAATTAACAAGATTCTTTTTGCATCCCAAAACACGCTGGCCATGACTTTTCCGGCAGATGCGATTGACTTCGCTTTCTTTGGCGCTGAACCACCGGCTTCCACCCACTGCTTCTACTGCTGTTTCGTTTCTGGCGTGTAGTGGTGGACTCATGTCTCATCCATGGTGACAAATCGCCGCACAAAATCGGTCGGATTCTTGTTAAATCGGTCCAATGAGGCTCCAGAAATGGTCAATCTTGTCTTGCAAAGATATGAGGCATTAGATTATAAGAAGCAAGCTATTAATGGAGGGAACTTAAGTGGATGCAATTACATAGAGCAGCAGAAATGTTCTTGCTTGATTTGTGTAGATTAATGCAAGGGATAGAAGTATTGAAATGAATAAAATAAGTAAAATTGGAGGTTGGGTTGAGTTGAGGCAAAAAGGTAAAACTGTTTTAAAATGCCTAAAATGTAATAGTTTCTTGGCATTAGCAAACCTGGCGTGATTTACATTTGTTGCTTTTAAGGTTGATTGGCAGTTGACTGAAATAAAAATTTGGATATTCTCCTTCCAAAATTCTACGATAGCCATATGTTTTATGCGCGTATATTTTACGAGACGCATAGGAAGGCGTGATTTAAAATTCTTAAAAATGGCTATTAATCTCAGTTTCAATGTCATCGTGCGATTATTAGTCAAAATAATAACTAAAAAATTCTTTATTAAAATCAAGACTTTTTTGTATAATATCGACTTTACGGTACAGTAGCGGGTTTAAAAATACATTAACAATTTCAATTCAGTGTCTAGACATTGGGTTGTTTTAGTGAAATTAATAAATTAAGTAACAAAATCGTAATAGCCATTTTCTGTTCAATTACACTAAACTACTATGAAACTTTTCACTTAATTCACTTAGCTACCAACAGTTTCGAAAGTTTCATTTTCAAACTTTAAGACAATGTTAAAAAGGAATCATTCTATTATTAATAACACCCTATCAACTACATATGTTTCATCGAATGCACGAATCGTCAGGTTGATTTGTGTTATTAATGAACGATTCCTTCAGAGTGTTTATCATATCATTTCGATACAGAAAATAATGAATAATATCATATCTCCCTCTCTCGACCAATACATAAATGTATTGACCGACAGAGCGAGAACGCTTCTATCTCACATAGATCGGAAACTACGTTTCCAGTGTGTAATAGACAGAAACTTACGTCTAGGCTTTATGCCAATTAAAGAATGTTAAAAAGGAATCATTCTATTATTAATAACACCCTATCAACTAGTGATAGGGTTGTTAGGTTGATAGGGTGTTATTAATAATAGAATGATTCCTTTTTCACATTCTTTAATTGGCATAAAGCCTAGACGTAAGTTTCTGTCTATTACACACTGGAAACGTAGTTTCCGATCTATGTGAGATAGAAGCGTTCTCGCTTTGTCGGTCAATACATTTATGTATTGGTCGAGAGAGGGAGATATGATATTATTCTTTAAGACAATGTATATGATATTTTCGATATCTTAAATTGTTGGTTGTATGTAAAGACCAATCTAAATGTATTATATACTATTTTAATTTTAACTGTAAACTTAGATCTAGGCACAGGAAAATTATATATTTAAATAAAATCAATTTATTTCAAGTCTGATCCGGTAAATGTTTTATTAACTCCCTTTTCATGCTAACGACTTCGATAAATTCCCCTCATTAAAGGCTCTTGAATAACAAAAACCGTAGCATTGGCCATTACTAAGTGGTGATTTTTTAATCTCGAGGCACCTTTTATTGCTAGAGCGGCGAATGTAAATTTTTCCTTTGTGCCAGCGGAATTCATTTTATTCTGCGGAGGATTGAACCTCGGTTAAGCTCAACCGGTTGCTTGGGCTTTGTGAATTTTGTAAGAAGAGCCAATACTAAGGTACCCTCGGGGGAACTTTTCGGCGAATGAAACCGCATTAACTCACTTGAGAAAAAATATCTAATATATTTACAACGCTTTCTCTTTAAACGGGTTAAAGAGAATTTATTTGCTAGTTATAAATGTAAATATATATATTAAATAAAATAAAGTATCATATAAATGCCTATAGATTTTATATATTATATGTAAATGTACATTACATTTTATATAGTAAAAATAATAATTATTAAAGTTTTGATTAGATTTGTGTATATATATATATATATATATATATATATATATATATATATATATATGTATATATAATACATACAAATCTAATTGAAACTTAAATATTATTTTTATTATATAAAATGTATTTATATATATACCGTGCTTTCATATTAAAATGCTACAAACACCGTATCATATTATATTCGGGTGTAGATACCGAATGCCGATCAGAATGTAAAGTGCTGGGGCGCGAGTCAGTCGAATCACAACAACGACTGACTACAGATTACAGATTAAGTAGTTGTTCATGGCACTTGGCAAAAGGTGACTGTCCAAATTGTTTACGTCCAAAAATTAATAAATTATAATTACTTTTAACTGTACAATTAGGTATTTTTACAATAAGTTTCGCATTGAACTAAAAGACGTTTTCTAATAAAACGTTTAAAAATAAAAAAAACTCTTAAAGAAGCTAAAAAATAAAATAACTTCTCGGAACTTAAAAAATACTCTTTAAACAGAAAATAAATATAACTTGCCAAAACTTATAAAATGCTTTTTAAATACAGGAAATAAATTCAATTAATTAAATTCTCAAATGTCCCTCCTGCTTGCGCTAAACAGTACCCCAATCTATTATAAAATTCATTTAGAACATTGGCCAGTATAAGAGGATTAATAATTTGGAATTGGTGTTCGATATTAACCCGTACGTCTTCCAAATTATTAGCCCTTTCGTCTTGATGCCCATATAACTTTGATTTTATGTAACCCCATAAAAAAAAGTCATTGGGGCTAAGTCTGGTGATCTTGCTGGCCAGCGAATTGTACCACTATTAGATATAACTCTTTGGGGGAATATATTATTTAAATATTCATTAACAATTCTAGTTCCATGGGCCGGACAACCATCATGCTGGAACCATACGTTCTCTAAATTGGGATTAATAGTTCTCAAAGCAGGGACAATGTTGTTTCGAAGAAGATTCAAATATATTTCCCCATTTAAATTTCCTTCGATAAAGAATGGACCAATAATGTTATTCCCATAAATACCAGCCCAAACAATCAATTTTTCAGGATACTGTGTCCCCGTATTCAATTGTCGATACTCGTTGACATTTACATCCCAAAATGCAACCTTCTGATTTAAACTTTTTAACTACTAATGATATTGTTGTTAATGCAGGAAAGGGACGATCTACATACTTTTCAGAGAAAAGGCGTTGGATACGCCGTAAATTTCAAACCTTTCAAAGCCCATGTTATCACTTGAATTTTTTCTTCCAATGTATACATTAAAAATATAATATAATATATTATTATATAATAAGTAATATAATTAAAAAAATATTTAAATTTAAAGGTCTTACCGTAACACACTCTCCCAAATGCAAACCACGAATGACCGTTAATACGATATCGATACGCCTACAGTCAAATTAGTGGTAGGGTTGCAGCTAGTACGATCAGTAGTCAGTTATAGTCGTGATTCAAATGACTCGCGCCTCACCACTTTAATATATATATACATTGCATTAGATTTGAGCCACATATTGGCGTGCCAAAATATAATGAGTGTTTTGAGTTATACTGAAATGGATAAGTAATTAAAAAAATTGAAAACAGAAGTTAAAAGATATCCATTTCAAAATACTCACCACATATGAAACTTGTAAAATGCTCCGGCGTAATATTTTTTTTAAGTAGACTTTTAATCTCAGGCGGCAGGAAAACGAATGTAAGAAATTATTTAAAAATACTTATTTATAACTAAAACTTGCCAAAATAAACAAAGCACTATTTAACAAATTATGTACAAAATTTATCACAATTAATTGATTAAATAAACTACTAATTACTTTTCGAAAATATAAATTTTAATGGACAACTTTGAACATTAAAAAGAATGTAAATTAAGTGACATACAATCTTGCACTGATAAATTACGTTCTTGTTTCTTTCTAATCAAATTTTCCCCCGAAAAAAGTATATTAGATACTTAATTGTTTAAATAACAAAAATATTACGAATAGTTTGTGTTAATAGTGAAAATGTGAAGCAACTGGTAAGTTATTTTAATTAATATGTAAATGTATATATTTTCATAAACTAACAGTAATTAATCACTAAGGTTGATATATAACCCCTTTCCACATTAACTTTCGTAATTCTGTATACGCATTTCGATAACTAAGTTGTCATCATCAGCAGATAATTGCAAAGTGTCGCACCTGGTAAACCACGGCGAAAAATACCTGTACGAAAACAATCTCCGTACACGATCTGTACCGTTGAGAACATGCGTATACAGAATTACGAAAATTAATATGGAAAGGGGTTATATACCAACCTTAGCGATTAAGTTAATCAACCACAGGCTCCATCAAATTCAACTAACAGTAATTAAATGTTTATTCTCTTATTCCTGTATTTTAAAAAATAGGGTTATGTCTTATAATTTTTTACAAATTATTCTTTTTATGTATTTATATATATTTAGTTAATTAAATCTTAGTTTAACTAATTCAGACCTTTTTCCAATTAAGTGTGAAATTTTTAATATTCGAATTCAAAGAATTTTGTGTATAATTTGAACGATCCTTTCTACAGGTTCTTGTTGTACAAGTACAAGTTCCAATACGGTTATCGGCATGTGGTAATTCCTTTAATTTCCTGGATATTTACTCTTCAGGGGATGTAATACAGGACCCGGGATTACCAGGATAGGTTTACGGGTTCAGGATATATGGGATAAACAGCTTGCAATAACTTGTACTTTATTGAAGCTTAATTATATCTTGCAATCCAGGAATATTAATTTTATGCACAACAGATATGCTACATAGACTTTTCAAACACTATATATTCCACTTGAATAGATTTACTACTTTTTCCTTAATTTTTATTACAGAACAAAGTTATGTCCACTTTTAAAAAAATCCAATTTTAAATTAAGTGTCCCTTACTTCTATTGTTATTGTTTTTTATCACGTTTCCGTTAAAGTTATTTTATAAATATTACTATCTTTTTGTAGTAAATTTAAAGTAATGATTTTTATAATTAGATTTTACAATTTACTCTATCATACCAATATTTCATACAATTTTAAATATAAATAATAATCTAAATGTAGGTTATAAATTTATTATAATTTCGTTACAATTTTAATATCAATTAATGGCATTTATTAAATTAAGTATCATATATGACATATGGGTGTTTGAATAGACATTATACTGAATTTGAATCATTACTAATTTTAATTATTTAATTATATATCAGCACTTAAACTATATAGCAGAACATAATGCTTCGATTGAAACATTATTATTATTATTATTAAATGTTATTAGAAAACTAATTTAAATTAATAGAAATTCTATTAAATGATCTAACGTTCGAATTCAAACATCGAACTTTGTTAAATCAAATAATTTTAGAAAATGATACTAACAACTGCTTTTATATTTAATATACCTAATATATGACTATAGCAATATATGTACGTATATACGTAGGATACGAAAAGATAGCTGTGATGCCATTGAAACGTCGTCACGCCGTCATGCGGAGAAATTCAGTATTCAACATCACATATGTGTATGTACAATATATATGTGAAAAATTTTGATTTCCGGTTTTCTTCTGGCTAGTATTTCTTTGGTTCTGATACGAACCGTTATTTGCTCGATTGCCTGGCGTTTAAATATCCTTGCTGGCATCTTTTTCTGTAGTAGATGTTGATCAGTCCCACCACCATACAACAAGAAACCCGGAAATCAGGATTTTTTTATTTTTTGTTCGTGAAAACATACATTAAAACATATTTAACATCTGAATTTGTTTTATTTAGTAAAAGAAATTAGCAGAGATGTGCAATATTTCAAAACAAGAGAACGATTAAGGATTACTACTTGGGTAAATGTAGAAAGATAGACATGTGATATAATTGAAAGATATATGATTGAGTGGTGTAGGTTGTATATAAATCAATTTATTTATGAAATTTCAATAATAATTCAAATTTAAGAAATAGTTACAATTATTTAATAATGAATTTTCATGCTATTCCAAAGTAATAAGTAGAGCGGTCACATTTGCCAGTACACAATATGGTGACTCAATCAAGTGCGACGGCTATGCCCAGTTATATGTATGTTTGTTCATACATACATACATACATACTACAGCGGAACCTATCCTGTCGCGCTTATAATAAAACGACCGCTCTAGTAATAAGTAAATTTCATTATTTCAAATTATAGAAAGATAATTATTTTCACTATAAAGAAGTAAATATTTAAACTTATTTTAATATTAAACAAGTATCCGTTGACCGAGAATATGATGGCGACGGTCATGTCGTCTTTGTTAAGACTCTTCAGGCAGCTTTAGTACTAGTTCAACATATATTGTCGTCACGGCCATATAAGATGATGTAACGGGTGTTTTTTTTAGAGGTATAGAACTTTGAAATGGAATAAAACAAATATGATTTTTTAAATTGACATGAAATTTACTTTATTCGAAAGATAATCTTCTGGCATTATAATTTAAATATGACTTCTGGCATACGACCGCCACGGCTGGCTCGGACGTAGTCTAATCTGGAGGGCCAATTTTCGATGACTTTTTCCAACATTTGTGGCCGTATATCGGCAATAACGGGGCGAATGTTGTCCTCCAAGTGGTCAATCGTTTCGGGCTTATCGGCATAGACTAGCGACTTCACATATCCCAGCAGAAAATAGTCAAGCGGCGTTAAATCGCACGATCTTGGAGGCCAATTCACGGGTCCGAAACGTGAAACTATGCGGTTACCAAACGTTTCCTTCAATAAATCAATTGTGGCACGAGCTGTGTGACATGTTGCGCCGTCTTGTTGAAACCACAATTCCTGCACATCATGATTGTTCAATTGAAGAACGAAAAGTCAGTAATCATGGCTCTATAGCGGTCACCATTGACTGTAACGTTCTGGCCAGCTTCGTTTTCAAAGAAGTACGGACCAATTATTCCACCTGCCCATAAAGCACACCAAACAGTCAGTTTTTCTGGATATAACAGTGTCTCAACATACACTGGAGGATTATCGTCACTCCAAATACGGCAGTTTTGTTTATTGACGTATCCATTCAACCAAAAGTGAGCTTCATCGCTAAACAAAATTCGATTATGAAAATCGGGATCAACGGCAATCTTGTTTTGGACCCATTCACCGAATCTACGCTTTGCTAGGTGATCGTGTGGCTTCAATTCTTGCACGAGTTGGATTTTGTAAGCACGCAAACCTAGATCTTTCCGCAAAATCTTCCATAAAGTGGATGGACACATATCCAATTCCTGTGCACGATGGCGGATAGACTGATTCGGGTCTTCCTCTACGCTACGCTCTACAGCAACAATGACTTCTTCTGTACGCACTGTATGACGTCTCTCTGGATGCGTGTTATCATTTAGAGTATACGTGGTGCGAAAACGTTCCATAGTTAATCGAATTAATTGCTCTGATGGACGATTATGTTGACAGTAATATTGACGTAGTGCGCGATACGTATTTCGAACAGAACCATGATTTTCAAAATAAATTTGCACAATTTGCAAGCGTTGTTCAGGCGTCAGTCTATTCATGTTGAAATGACAAACCAAACTAAATATAAATCACTTAACAGCTGACAAAATGGCCGCCAGTTAAAAAAGTGTTGCTAACTTAAAGTTCTATACCTCTAAAAAAAACACCCGTTATATAATAAGTAAATAATTGCGAAGATTGGATATCAATCCCCTATTCCAACAGTTAAACCCCTTTTGTCTGACATTGCAGTTAGGACAGGGTACTGTCTATAATAACTGCAATCTGACTTATGCGTTAAATCGTCTCATTCGGGAAGTTAAACAAATACAAACAAGTAAGTATCTGTTGACCGAGAACATGACTGCGACCGTCGTTCGATTTAAAGCACGTCAGATTGCATTTATTATAGACAGTACCCTATCCTAACTGCAATGTCAAACACAGGTGCTTTAGCTTTTCAAACAGAGATGAAGATTTAATCTTCTCAAATATTTACTTATTATGTTACCTTATATTGCCTTGGCGTTATAATACCTGTTGAGCGATAACTGAGGATGCCTGAAGAGTCTTAATAAAGACGAAACGGACGTCGCAATCATGTTCACGGTCAACAGATACTTGTTTGTGTTTGATTGGCTTCCCGAATAAGCCGATTTAAGGCACAATTCAGATTGCGATTATTATAGACAGTTCCCTGTCCTAACTGCAATGTCAGACAAAAGTACTTTAACTTTTCCAAGAGAGATGGAGATCCAATCTTCTCAATTATGTACTTATTATATATGTCACTTTATATGGCCGTGGCGATAATATTCGTTGAAACGAGAACCGAGACTGCCTAAAGAATCTTAATAAAGACGAAACGGCCGTCGCAGTCAAGTTTTCCTTGGTCAACATATAGATACTTAGTTGAATTTGATGGAGCCTGTGGTTGATTGACTTGTTTGATATATAACCCCTTTCCACATTAACTTTTGTAAATTCTGTATACGCATTTCGACAACCAAGTTGTCATCATCAGCAGATAATTTTAAAGTGTCGCACCTGGTAAAACACGGCGAAAAACAATTGTACGAAAATCAAACTCCGTACGCGATCCACACCGCTCAAAACCAAGATGTACACTGTGTTTGTTTCACAAGATTTTTAAAAATTACTTTTACTTAAACTAACATGCACTACATTGAAAAAGGTTAGTATGGTCAAGACAAGTGCCTGCCTATGTGATTTATGATATTGTTCCTCCTCTGACATTCAGTAGTTTGATATATAACCCCTTTCCAAAAAGAAAAAAAAAAAAAAATATAGATACTTACCTGTTTGTATTTGATTGGCTTCCCGAATAAGTCGATTTAACGCATAAGTCAGATTGGAGACCAGTAACCCCGTCCCAACTGCAATATCAGACAAAAGTTCTTTAACTTTTCAAATAGAGATGGAAATCTAATCTTATTTATCCAACATTAAATTCATTTTTAAATATTTACATAAATTTTGTAACTAATAATAAATTTTAAATAAAATTATTTTGTTTTATAAATAAGCATATTTAGCCTAAATTATAATATTTTGGCGCCCAATTTGTGGGGCTAATTAACACAGCTATAGCATCTTTAACATATATTTTGGTTTCCAGAGTGTAAGCATTTAATTACATCATCACTCACATTTCTTTTATCAATAAACTATTATATATATTATATATTCACTTAATAATAGTTTTTATATCATGACAATAACACTTCAAATTAATGCTCATTTTCGTCATTGAATTTTACCCATTACTTGAAGAAAAAGCTCAGATTTTCGAGTGAATGAAGTTATTTATTTACCGTTAAGTACAACATCCGCAACACAAAACTTCGACTTCATATTTTACTCGTTAATGTGAATACACTCTTTAGGTGCCTATCAAAAACACATTTCCCCCTTCCCTTTTTTTTTCACTTTCCTTCTTACCTTACATCTTTGCTCGCTCCTAATTCCCAAGTCACAGGGCGAAGGAAAATTCATACCTTCGTTCCCTCCTTATCTCTTCTGCTTATTTAACGTGGAATTGACACACAAACGCGCTCAGATCTCAAGCAATATTTATCGTTCTCTTCAACGGCGCTTGTTATACGTCAGAGAGGGCTAATGAGGCAGAAGATGAGGGTTTAAGTTATGCCAGAGAAGCGGTCTGGCACAGCATGGGTTGTAAAAAATCAACCTATTTTTCTTGCATGCTGCCCCCTGACAAAGGACTGACATTTGACCCTACGAATTTTAGAACAATTTTCAAGAAACGGTCTACAAAATATAACAGCGATTATATTTAAAAGCGTTGTAAATTTTAATGTAAGTTGAACATAATTATTAATTAAATAAAACCCTTGGGATAACTTCTTGCTTGAAAGTACTCGGAATCGTAAATTCTTCTCTTCTTTGGTGATGAAAACAAGGGACAATGGTTAGTTAAATAGAACGTGTAAATGAATGACATAGTTGAATCGTACGAGTGAACGATTAAAAGGGTTAATCACATTTCTCGAGCGCATAGGGTCTCCCTAATTGATATATTTAGTTCGTCAAACGTGAAATTTCTTTTGCCGTCACTAATTGCCCGCCCTAATTTGAAAATAAATTCACTTACTATTTCTCTAAGAGTTTTTTTGACGGAATGCTTTTGTAAATAATAATACAACCATATTAATTACATATAAATGAAATTATATTTTAAATATTTTACACTTTTGTGATACATTATTTAGCGAGGTAATTTTAGTATTATTATTAGTAATGATAGTAATACTATACGTTGTATTGAAGCCAAAGGCGACTACTTTGAATAAAATAAATGAATTTTACTTTTTATTTTAGAGAAGTTTGATTTTCTCTGGGACAGACTGTGTATTTCTGTCAACGAATCTGATGAAAATTTCGACGGCGTTTTTAATTTCTCAACTTCCTAGATGCTTAAAGAAATGATAATCTATTGCAGATAAATTTGATGAAAATGGTGAATGCTGCAGAATTTCGTAATTGAAATAGTTAAGTTTCATAGTTGGTTGTGTTGTGCGAAGCCTTGCATTATCCTGTGATAGCATAGTCCTCTCCCTATTTAATTTATATACATTTGTTGGGAGCCCTTGCAGCTATTCTGATTACATCCTTTATATTGTTTGTACTTCTAGTTATTATTACAATCTTTTATGAAAGTATTTTCTACATCTTCGTGTTTATATTAACATTTAAAACGATTCTTACTCGTTTTTTATATGTTAATAATAGGCAAAAAGATTTCCGATTGCTTTTTATAAAACATGAAGAAAAATCATTCCCGCCTGCGATACAAATACCATAGTTGTATATTGGCTAACATTTAATCCATCTATAGCTGAGCTTCGACTGGGATTTTCATTCACTAAAGTCCTTAAAACTTCATGCCGACCAAGGTTGCGGCTCCACTCCTTGGCTTACTTTCAAGTACACTTCTGTCACGGAACTTCTCAAATCGACGTTGTTCAGTTTGTGTACGGTAACCTTACCATAAACTCTATGTATGATTTGCGGTGCTATTTTCAATTTTAAAATCATATCGTATTATAAACGCGTGTTTCGCTGGTACTCATCGTGTGTTAGTTTAAAAAAAAGTGCAAAAAAGTTCTTGACAAGTGTTTTTCCTTTAGCACAGAGACCAAATGATTTATTCACAAAACACGTTTTCTTTTTTATAAATATTACGAGATAGATACTGCGCACTATTTTTGTGTGAAATAAAATATGTACTAATCTAACGATATAAAATTTTTGTAGGTTGGTAAGAATCTGATATATAAATCTATGATTGTTACAGTCTCCTTTTTAAATTGGAAATCGAATTACACTAGAAGATGTTTTCTGTTAGGTTTTTGGAGAGAAATTCAGATGTGAATTTATTAACGTTAACTGTGAAATTATTAATGTCAAAAAAAATCAATTAAATACACCAATTGTAGAGAGTGTATGCGATATACCCTGACATACGCTAATATACATATAATAAATACGTAAGACAGCAATTCAAGTCTACGAAAATTTTTATTCTATACGAAACGTTCAAATACTGTCCTGTATTCAGATTGTATCTACATAAACAGATAAATAAAAATTATATATATGTCGATTCAAGAACAAGCATTTCTTTGTTTACTCATCAGTGGCGGCTCGTGAGTATTTGACATGGTGAGGCAGATAGAATAATAAATATTCAAAATTGTTTACAATTGATTAATAAACTCTATATACCTAATACATATAAAAACAGTTTATATATATATTTATATATATATACATATATAGGGCTTCCAGTACAAACAGGGCTGCCAGACGTGAACTGAGCCCTATATCGCGCCCCATTCGATTTTTAAGGGAAAACGAAGTTTCAAAGCAAACCCTTGTGAAACGAAAATAAATATTCTAAAAAATCAAACAAATTCTAAAAACATTAATCAAAAATAAGAACTCAATCTTCTAGGATTTAAAAATAAAAAATAAATACATTCCTATTATAATATAAAATTTAATAATATAACAAATATATACATATATATGTATATATATAAATCAACAACAATCCAATAACAAAATTTCAAAATTACATGCAAAATGAAAATATTTTAAAATACAGAGAATTTCCTTTATTGGCATTGCACGTAGAATTACATTTAATAGATTTTACTTTTTGTATAGCAAAGGTATCCTCCGGTTTTTTGTGTTAGCAAAATAATCAATTACATCATTATAAAATCGTTCATCCCTCGTCATCGTTTTAACCAATTCCTTTTCGATTGCAATTAGTGCACAGTTACTAAGTCTTTGTTGTCCAATTGTATTTCTAACATACGATTTTATACGTTTCAATGTGGAAAAACTCAACGGACGCGGAAGTTACTGGTATGGTAACTACTATACTTAGCAATTTAAAAAGTTCTGGCATACAGATGGCTAACTTTTGTTCGTGCATAAATCTTTACATTTCACATGGTGTTTTAGAATTACCAAGGAGTTGCATGTCACTATAAATAACAGCTAATTCATTTTTTAATTGAATTTGATCAAAAAATTTATATTGTTCAAACAAATTATTTAAGAGCCTCTGAGGAAATGCCTTCGAATATTCTTCAAATTTACTTTCTGTTAATAAATCAAAAAAAGCAAGTTTTTCTAAATCAATAAATCTAATTTCAATTTGACTAATAAACGTATCTAGAATTTCGAAAAATAATTTTCTATAATTTTGTTTAGTATCTGGAACGTCATCAATTCTACGCCTTTTATGTGCAACAGATTCGTCAGACACCGAATTTTCGTATACAGTACTGAAATATGTATCACACTCCTGAAATTCTCTAAACTTATCAAGCAAAAAACGTAAACGATCTCTGGCATAAATAACATCAGTTAGTTTGTTTTGTAATATTGAAAATACAACGTCAGTTTGTCCAAATATTAACTTAAAAGTATCTAAAAGAAAATTAAAATCATTATCCAGAAGAAGATTTTTTAATCCAAAAGCTTCTCGTATAGATATGCTATCAAAGTCAGGACTTTCTGCAATGAAATCAAAAACTTCAATTAACTTATTTTTGTTCGCATGAATTGTAAAAACAGCCCTAGAAGTGAAATTCCAACGAGTAGATGCGTTTGATGGTATATGTTTTTGACAGATTAAATTTAACACATGAGTTCTCTTAGTGGATTTGGAAAAAATCTGATGAAAACCCTGACAAATTTGAAAAAAATATTCTTACAGACGTTATGGACTTACAAGATGTTCCTAACACTAAATTCAAGACATGTGCATGGCAGTGTGTAAATATTGCTTGAGGAGCTATTTCTTTAACTTTTGTTTGTAAACCGTTCACATGCCCAGCCATAACTGCCGCTCCGTCATACGTTTGAGCAATTAGTTTACTATTAAACTGAAATTTTTCAAAAATATTAATTAATAATTTAAATAAATCATCAGAGGTGCGACCTGAACTTACATCAAAGAATCCTAAAAACCTTTCAACAATATTACCCTCGATCGTGTATCTTACAATAATAGACAATTGCGAATTACATGTTATATCTGTTGTTTCGTCTATTTGCCATGAAAAATATTCTGAATTAAAAATTTCACAATCTATTTTTTTCTTTACAATAAAATTAATTGATTCTATTAATTCGTTTTGAATTGTTTTCGATGTGCCAAAAAATACAGAGCTATCATCTAAGAATTTTTGTAAAATGGTATCATGTTTGGCGTTAATAAAACAAGTTCTTTAAAATTTCCCCTGTTTGCAGAAGTATTTGTTTCATTATGTCCTCTGAAAGATAATTCCTGTGTACAAAGAAATATAGTAATATCAATTAAACGCTTTAATATATCTCGATTTTGGCTAACTTCTTTATTGTAATTCTCCATTTGATTGCGCCTCACATTATCTATCGCATCCGCGATATTATATTTTCCGAACATATGTAATTTACAAGTAGCTAAAATGTGATGTTTGGATTTAGTATGTTTTTCTACTGATCGCGACAAGTTTTTAAGATCAAAATAACCCGTTTTACTCCAAATACTATCTGTATTTGTGGAAAAAATTATACATGCCCAACAAAATAATCTGTTTCTTTTTATACTACCACATAACCAATTACATTTGTTATACCACGAATTATTGAAATTTCTGTTAGACTTACCGTGTATTGTAAGAGATTTTGATAAATCAGGGTTTGGCCTTGGAAGGTTTTTGACATATAATTGATCTTCTACCGATAGAACAACGAACGTATTTCTTATTAAAAAATCTACAATGTCTTGTGTATTTCTTACATTTTCTAAATCCATATTCACAATTTTTAAATCACTGAAAATATCACTAAACAAATATTAAAATATTTAATCTAACTTTGTTATTCCCCCAACTTTAACTGCTGTTATTTGCGATTCGGGCCGAGAATGTCAGCCTCGAGTATATTCGGTAGTTCGGCGATTGTGATTCGATGAGAGGCTCAGTTTAAATTGGCTTCAGATTGATATCTAAACAATATCTACTTGAAACAATAAAAATACTCCTGTTAAAACTTAAAACATATTATTTGCGTGGAGGAAATATTGAGAAACTGTACAAGAAGAATGTAAACCTTTAGACATCTTTATATCATTAAATAAATACTTAATTTATCCTATTAATAATGCTTTCTATATTATTAAAAAATTCAAAAATCTCACAATAAAGTTAGAAAAATCTATTAACTTTTTGAATATTTTTTCTTCTTTGTTATCTTAAATATGTAGCTAATACTTTACTGTAATTTCCATAGAAATTGAGAATTTTTTTGACTGCTGTAGTGCGTTATAAATTTTCAATGAGAGGCAATGAGTGGCCGGGCCTCAAATATTCGTGTTTAGTAGGGATATACACAGATCAAGCATGAAGTTGGTCGGGGCAAGTACATATACGCGCTCGTACATTCGCGCGGAATTAAAATGAAATGATAAATTTGTACCTTGCTTGTAATGCCGGTTTATTTAAAACTATTTTCTTATTGTTTATAAGATAAATTCTGAATAAAAGATGATAATTAATT
Source organism: Dermolepida albohirtum (assembly GCA_031893035.1). Taxonomy (NCBI): domain Eukaryota; kingdom Metazoa; phylum Arthropoda; class Insecta; order Coleoptera; family Scarabaeidae; genus Dermolepida; species Dermolepida albohirtum. The sequence goes on along the minus strand of JAVIWB010001844.1, from coordinate 10,490 downwards.
TATAAAGAATTTTAAAAGTATACATATTATTGTTGTTATATGTAATTCCAAGATTTAGATGGTGAGGCACTGCCTCACCTGCCTCACCTGACCAGCCGCCACTGTTACTCATACAAAGACTATCCCTTCACGTTTCAGTAATATATTAAAATCCCCAGAATTTTTTTATACGTCAGTTATGTTCATATGTAAGCAAGCAATTGACCTTTGTAATATCACTAAATAAATACAATATCCAATTTAAAAACTCTTTAAATATTTAATCACTGAAGGTTGATATATAACCCCTTGCCACATTAATTTTAGAATTCTGTATAGTCGTCATCATCAGCAGATAATTAAAAAGTATCGCATCTGGTAAACTACGCCGAAAAATACCTGTACGAAAACAAACTCCGTACGCGATCAGTACCGTTGAGAACCAAAATGTACATTTTGGTATTTTTCGCCGTAGTTTACCAGATGCGACACTTTTTAATTATCTGCTGACGATTACAACTTAGTTGTCGAAATACATATACAGAATTTGAAAATTAATGTGGCAAGGGGTTATATATCAACCTTCAGTGATTAAGTGAATCAAGCACAGGCTCCATCAAAATTAGCTTCTTTAAAAATTGTAAGCTGTATGATAGTTTTGTGGTGATATCAAATTGGTAATTTAATATAATATTATAAATATTATTTTCTACTACAACTCATATTATTATTCAACGAACTTTTATTGTAATATTATAATTATATCGGTTGTAATGGAAAATAATATTTATAATATTAAATTCAGGCCGAGATATAATAAATTGTATTTATAATCCCTTATTTAATGTGATGTGTTTATGACTTCGGTGTAATGTACCATCTGTACACCGTTTGGAAGATTAAATCACTTGAAGGACATCTTCGGTTCGGAAACCGCCCTTTATAAATAGGTCAAAAAGGCACAACCGCTACATTCTTGTATCTTGGCACTTTATGTTAAACATATTAGGCAAAATATTAATTCCACATCTTGTGTACATGCTCTTCATTTACTTTTTCAATGCGTTTTTAATGTAATATTGTTTCTTTAGAATAAATAATATTAATTAATGATTTTTTATTAACTATTAATTATAAAAAAATCCTTACGAAAGAATACGATTTTGTTGGTGCAGAAACAGCAAGCTTTCTGTTAAAAGTTTGATAAATTTAATTTGAATTAATGCTGAAGCCAAGTTTTCAAATAAACCTCTCATTAATAATTTCACAATCTGAAAGAATCCCAAGCCATTTTCTTAATCCGCAAACTTTATTGTTATCTTAATGAAGATCGGACATCATAACCGACGCCCCTCTCATTATACTCGAAGATTGCCTTTTAAAAAAGTACCAGAATTGGCGATATTAAATCTCTAAATAATTAATTATCCTTCTCGGATTCTCTTCGAAAAGTTTGGAAAAACATTTTTCAGTTTATGTGAAAGTTTGACATCTGGAGGACTGACGTTTGTTGTTCAAGTTTTGTTCGGCTCGAGCAAAAGTTTGCCGAGAAATTCTCGTAAATACATGTATTTATATTTAATTACCTGTTTTTTATTGGAGAACAACAACGCACAAGAGGAAAACAAAAGTTTTGCTATTCTATTTTGAGAAAAAGGAAAATATTATAGAATAATAATTATAATAGTTTTTAAAATCCAGCAAAATACTCAATTATATGGACATAGAAACAACAACTATTAACTACTAATAATAACTGTATCTATTAGTAGTGTTATACCACTAATAGCCACAATGTACTAACACATTATTCTTGAGTGTTTCCAATTCATTATCTATGACATTAGTGAGACTAAAATTTATTCCTGAACACATGTAGCTGAAAAGTTACACAGGCCAACCAATAAATATCTTTTAAAAACTTTTTCAAAGTTCAACCTGTTTCTTATTTATTTTGGTGTGCTGAATCCAAATTTGCAATCAGTTTTTGTTCTACCACGTACCAATTTTTCGCAATTTTTATCTTTTGTTGGGTATGATTGTATTAAAATATATAGTTAAAATTTAAAGGTACGTAATTTATAATATTATCAGAGCATAATTGAAAAATTTAATATTTCATTATTACAATGGTAGTGTAAGTTTGAATATGAACAGTTTTTTACTTATTAATCTAAAGTTTTTGTATTTCCTCAACCTCTTCACGGTAAAAGTTCGAGTGTAGCTTTTCCTTTTGTATGATGGTTCTGGAGTTGCTCGTAGAAGGGTCCAACAGTAATCTCTCATCATGTTGATATTCCAACGACTCTGATACCGTTTCTCCATCTCCTTTATACGTTGGTGGAAACGCTCCACTTGTTCCTCACTTACAGCTCCAAGATTGTCAGGGAAAAAATTTAAATGTGAGTGTAAAAAATGCACTTGCAGATTAGAAAGTATATGCCTCCGTGATTTTCTTTGTATTAGTCACGCAGATACTCAAAAGTGCACTTTGAGTATTTACTACTAATTAGGTGTAGAGACCAAGGTATTATTATACGCTTACAATGCATAAATAACGTAAAGTAAACATGCGAGGAAACTTTACGTCTTGTGGTATTTTAAAGCTCATTTTCGGATTCAGCACGTCAAGAAACATAAAGAGGAGCCAAATTTATGAAAAAAGTTTTTTCATGGTTGACCTGTGTTATTAATGTATGTATTAATTTAAAAAAGGTTGAATAAGGTTTTTTGTTTTTATAATCTTCAATAAATTTAATTATAAAACGTTAATGAATGACGATATAATACACGGAATTTTTCCATTCTCAACACGCGTAGAACAAGAACAATAGTAATTAGAGTATGTTATCATACGGTAACGAACTATAACAAATATTGTCCATGAATCGTTTACCTTTTAATCAATTTAATTAATTAAATAATAATCGAATGATTAAAAATATACTAATTACTTTCTCAATTTTTAGTAAGTTAATTCATTGTTACCATATTTAAATAATAAGCAAAATACTACAGCATATATATTGTGGATAATTATGTATGTATATACCTATTGTGCTGCACATTATATTGTTCTTTTTTGTATTTCATTCATTTATTTGATCAGAGTCGAGTTGGCAGTATATGTCCAATCCTTAAGGATGATTCCGCATCTAATATTACTAATTATCGCCTGATATCAACTCAGTAATTTTGCTAAAACTTTTGAAACGGCTCATATATCCAAAGATAAAGTTACATTTCAGCATAGATTTATGGAAGGACGATCGACTGTCTCCTATTCAGTGTTATTCGCAGTTCGTGTCCTCTACTCATGGCATCCAAAGTCAAGTAGATATCATTTAGTCAGACCTGACCAAAGCTTTTGATCGTATTGGCCATGACGTTCTTCATAAATTAAAATCTTTTGGTTTCGTCGATTCACTTTGATCAGTTTTTGGCTCATATTTATATAATAGGCGCCAAAGTGTTATTTGCCAAGGCTATAGGTCCTACACTTTATATTACTTCCGGAGTACCTCAAGGCTCTAATCTAGAACCAATGCTATTCTTAATTTTTTTTAATGAATTTCTCAATGTTTAGAGTATGAAAAGTGTGCTTTTGCTGATGACTTGAAAATATATTTATGAAATACACGGCAGCTGGCTGCCTTCTCCTGCAAAGATCTCCGGTTGTAATTCGAACAACGCGCTCTCTACGAACATCTCGAAATGTATAATTGTGACTTACTCGATTAAAGGTGGACCTATAGTTTTCAACTACTTTGGAGAATACAGTGTTTACTCGAATTGACGAAATCAGAGACCTTGGTGTTTATTTCGATTGCAGGTTCAGTTTTGTTAAACATATTGCTCAAATATGTAGGTCTCCTATAGTTTTCAACTACTTTGGAGAATACAGTGCTTACTTGAATTGATGAAATCAGAGACATTGGTGTTTATTTTGATTGCAGGTTCAGTTTTGTTAAACATATTGGTCAAATATGTAGGTCTGCGTTAAAAACTGTGGGCTTTATTGTTCGAAATTCTCAAAGCTTCGCGAACCCGCATACTATCACGATTTTATATTATACATACGTCCGTTCAAGGCTGAAATACGCATCCTTGTTATGAAGTGCATAAATTTACCATTGAAAAAGTACAGCGAAAATTTTGGAAGTTTCTATGATATTCCATGGACGGGGTATACTCTCCCAGGGGTATTGATGATAACATACTTCTTGCTAGAGCTGAAATAATTTCTCTCAATCGCAATCGCGGGCCGGCCTCGGTAAAATTTTGGTACAATTTGATATGCAATAAGATTGTTTGTCCTCAACTTAATTTCCTGGTACTTCGACTTAGTTTCCTGGTCCCCAGGCCATCTACTCGTTCACGTCCCACCTTTTATCTACCAACTGCGAGGACTAATATCGTTGGCATTTCGTCATTGTAGATAATGTGCCGTACTGTAAACTTGTTTGCTGATCATTATAATATTCACCATGATACCGTATGGAAGGTGTATTATTTTTGTCCTGGCCTCGGTATGACGGCAAACACATTCTCTCCTTTCAATAAAGTCTCTACTGCGATCTTTTTTTCATTTGAAATGCCTTTATGTTTGCTCATTGTTTAAAATTTAACCCTCAACGCACAACATCCGCAAAAATTCTTAAAATGATTTAAAACGTATGAATATATAATTAAATATTTAACAAATATCTGGGACTGTTACAAAACATTCACTTAACACTTGTACCAATAAACACAAAGTGATGAAAAGCAGGTAAAAGTACTCCTTAATGTTACCCATAAATCTCTTTATTGTTAATAAAGGATAACTGGTGCTGGTTGGGCATGAATAGATTAATTCGGTTGAACGGTATTGTATCATATTATAATCGTTGTTGGTATGTTTTCTTCTAAATTGTTTTCTGTTTATTGCGGCGCAAGCTGCGGTCGAGTCAATGAACTTCAGAATTAACTTATTGGTCGTTCTCCGTTTTCCTTTATATTACACTACACGAACATATGTTACTATGTACTGGATAATTTGACGGCAAATAAATTAACTATTTTAGTTGCTTGATTCTACTTTCGTGTACATTAGAAGTGCAAAATTCTAGGTTTGTTTAGACATTATTTTGCTTTGCTATCACAACTTGTTACGAATTTCAAACAACCACAAGTTTTCGGTTCTTCACTTTACATATTTTGACGTTTCGAAATACATTAAATCTGCTTCGTTTGTTTTGTCTAACTAAAAACCCTACCTCGTCTCCTTGCAAAACAAATAACAATCTTCTAATGAAATTCGGTGTTTTCACTTTCCCACAAAGGTTTCTCATCGCATTCTCAAGAACAACTTCCATTATTAGTAATATTCTCGCCTCCGAACTAATAAAATATGTTAAGTAGCGAGCTCAGATTAGGGTAGAACATCCAATTCGGTACATGTGAATACTTTGTAATTCACAGAGGTAGGATGTAACCTTCCCGAATCCTATCCATAGACCTTGAATGTAATTCTCTTTGATTAGCAAGAGGACTATATCTAAAGTACCAAAGTTTCGCAGCGCAGGTAATTGGGAACAGAGATATAGAAGCGCATTAATTTAAATATTAATTTTCCGGGAAAATGCCGCCGCGTCGCTGATGTTGCCAAAATTGCATTTTATTTTAAATAAAGTTGAATAATGGCAATTATCGCTTTCGCTTCTTTCTATTTTGCTGCGCGTACATTTCGTTTGGGAAAATGAATTGAATTTAAATCCTGTTAGTCGGACTGGTACCTTAATGAAAAGTAGATTAACGTGGCATTGGAGAAAAAAATTAATTTAGCAGGGAGCATAAATTATACAAACCTCGTTTGTTATAAGGTACGAAGGTAGTGTCAGACCCTGATTTTTAATTGAAGTCTTTATACAACTTAAAATGATAAAAGAAACAAGTTTTGTTAAAAAAAAATCGGTTTTATTAAACTCTCAGTGCGAGAATGCTTTAAATTTAATAAGGATTTTTGTGGAGAAATTTATGGAAGTAAAAAATAAGATTAATCTAGTATGTTGGTTTTTTTATTTTACCTTTATTTATTATATTACTTATTTATACATTTCTCAAAATATTGTTGACGAGATATCAATAATCTTGCTTCTATAGCAATACAATAATTCGAGGTTGAGCTGCTTGTTGCTGCATGTTGAGACATGTTCATACGTGCATAGTAGCCGCCGCGCCATGTCGATGGGCTCAGTTATTCATTAGCAGTGAGAGTGTAAAGTGCTTGCGATGGCATCGTGCTCACGAAATGAGATAAGGGCAGTCTTGCGTTATAATTTTGTGCGTGGTTTAAACATAGACCAGTGCTTCGAAGAAATGATTCTTGCACTAGGTGATGTTTGTCCACATCGCACAACGATATTCAGGTGGTATAGAGAATTCCAAAGGGGAAATTTAACTCTGGAGGCTGCTGAGAGGCCGGGTAGGCCACGAACATCAGTTACGGAGAAAAACGTTACTAGTGTGAGGAAAATGCTTGGCGAGGATATGCGAGTGACCTACCAATAGATAGAGGGTACTTCAGGCCTAAATGCACCAGCAATTCCTTCGATTCTGCATGATCATTTGCATGTGAAGAAACTTTGTTCTCTCTGAGTGGCGCATCGATTGACTGAAGAGCAGATGACATGACGTGTGACTTGGTGCCGGGAGATGCTAAAAAAGTTTAAGAAGGGACAATCTCGATATGTCAAAAACATCCTGATAGGTGACGAGACTTATCAGAAAATCCCGATTTGTAAAGAAGAAAATCATAGCTGTATTTTTCAAATCGAGTGGACACACAGAAGATAGTCACAGCTAAATGGTATACTGAACAGTGCCTGCCTAAAGTCATTGGATCTACGAAGAACCTGCGGCCAAAAGTCAAGAATGGACACCTGGTGCCTCCATCACGATAATACTCCAGCTCACCGCGTCAAAGCCTGCACCGAATATTTGACCACGACAGGATTGAAACTTCTCGAGTCCTACAGTCCAGATCTTGCTACATACGACTTTGCACTGTTCCCGCATGTGAAAATGAAGCTAAAAGGGAGGCGTTTTTTTAGTGATGAGGACCTTCTGCGGGTTTTGGACAACGAGTGTGCTTTACTCCCTAGTGAAACTTGGCAGAACTGGTTTAAAGATTGGTTTCGGAGGATGGAGAGGTGTATTTGGTGTAGAGGAAACTACTTTGAAAAAATTAAATAAACAGCTGTATTGCAAAACTTTCCTAGTACCCTTTGTATTATTAAAGCAAATACATACAATAGCTATTTTTCAAATATTCTAAAATAAAAATGAAACGCAAATTTTCCAAAAACACATTTATTTTCAATTATCTATTTTTGTACAAAATTTCTTGTCGGTTTTAATATTTATCGTAACCAACAGTTTTGTGATATCCTCATAGAACTATGTCACCTGTATTTTCTTAGGAGTTTACAGTATGAAACTGAGTTAACTGTTGTTTCTTGCGGTATAAAGTTCACTAACAGTGAACTCTGTCTGTCCCAGAACATAATAGTCATGATCCCGCTCTCTGAAAGTGTTCGCTTTGGTTTCGATGATGTATGTATGTCGCCATTCCATTGATTGTTGTTTCAAGTCAGGTGTTACATGGAACATCCATGTCTCATCTCCTGCGAGATATGACTCAATAAATCGTCACCCTCCTCGTTGTAGTGTTTAGAAAAGTTTAAAGCTCTGGCCAATCTTTTCTGTTTAAACTCTTCTAGAACTCGTATGTTCTCAGATAAAATCTTATACAAAGATAACCTTGAAATGTGTGGAAATTTTAAAGATAACTTGGAAATTGTGAATCTCCTTTTTCGTGAATTTTAGTGTCAGCTCCCTGCACCAGTGCACCAAATCGTCGTTGATTACTGCCGACCGACCAAAGCTCGCTTCATCGTGACTTTCATTAAACAATCTCACCTATTTTCGTTCGTTACTGTAAATCATTGTATTCTAACTGTATACAACACATATGCATCTGGTGATGAATATTAGTAGCTTTCATGTTTTTTGCCGTTAAGAACCGCACAGTTGGCGAGTCGCTCAATTTTCTTAAACATCTTAACGTTATTCTATGAAGCGTACAGACTGACGCCCTGGATGCAAATTGCGTCGGGTTCTGTGTTAAGGATGTGGGAAACCTGTGCGTGGGCTTATTTTGGCACACGGGTAAAATTTCAAACTATATTCACAAACAGAACTTAAAAAAAATTAAATTTTCATCTTGCTTTGCAAACCAAATTTGTACATTCTCTAATCATTCCTTTTTTAGAAGAAAATTTACGAACTTTCACACATTTTCTTCAGTTTAGAAAAGAAAAAGTTTAGTAGATTATCAATTCCTTGGTAATCTACTATAAATTCACTTACCAGTCAACGACACTTCCACGGTGTGTTTACACACATTTATTTATTACAAATTTGTATTCGATTTCGTTTAGAGATTGACGCATTTAAGAAATTATTATTCTAGAGGAACATTTACAAAATTACATACACAGACAGTAGAGAGTAGATATCTGAAAAAAAACGAATTAAGGATAAATAGACTTACGTAATAACTGGACAGAAAAGGTCCGTTAATTAAATGGGTCTGCTACAAATCTCTGCCTAGTCGGATTTTTCTCTTTCCTGTTGACTGACATCAGTTGGAATTGCGAAATTCTATTAAATAACGTTCTTGCCAAGTTGATTGCATTAGTAATTAAATTTAACAGAAATGTCATAGTGATTCTTGGCACTTTACTACATAGTCACAGATTAGAAAGTATTTCTCAGTGAATAATTGCCAATAATAGGAAAAAGAAGCTGTAATTTCTATGCATGTATTTCTTAATTTCAAATATAGTCATATATATTTATTACTATCCCTTGTAATGTTGGTGTGTGATAAGGATATTACCTATTATCAAATTAGACAGCAAAACAGAACTGTACCAAATTTACAAAAGTAATAACTACTAGTTAATAAAAGACTGAGTTCGAGAATTTTCCAAACTTTTTATCAAAATTATTATAAAAAGTCATGTTAATATATTTCAGTTTTCTTAACGTATATTCGTAAAAATGTACAAAAAATAAAGAGCGTATCTAATGAAGAACCATGCAGTAAGAGAAGGATTTTTAAAATTCAAATCTTGATGGGAATTTATTGTCATTTGAATATTGATGATGCTTGTTTAGTATTAGATATTATTAAATTAATTTTAAAATACTTAAATTTAAATAAACCCATTAAAAAGAAATATAATATACTTAGAAAATTAAGTAACTTAACAAAACGAGGTTATTGAAAAAAAAGATGAATGAGGACGCCAAATTTTTGCCATGAATGAAGAAAAACCAAATTTTAAAAATTCGCTTAAAAATTTATTAAAATTTACTATATTCAAATAATTCGTACTTAAAATAATAATAATATATAACTTACAATTATTAGGTAAAGTAGTTATGTCAAGCAATTAAACCAAGTGTTATTTTTTTAAATGGATAAACTTGAATATCGTGCTGTTATAAAATTCTTTTGGATGGTTCTAACCCCTATGGAAATTCATCCGAAATTGACAAAAATGTACGGGGACTCTGCTCCTTCGATGTCAACCGTTAAAAAGTGGGCAGCTGAATTTAAACGTGGTCGTACGTCCCTCGAAGATGACCCACGTGAAGGACGGCCAAAAACCGCAACCACACCAGAAATCATCGAAAAAGTACATGATATTGTGTTGGACGATAGGCGAGTGAAAGTGAGTGAGATAGCTGAGGCTGTGGGGATATCGGAAGAAAGGGTGCGAAACATTTTGCACAAAGAATTAGAGATAAGAAAGCTCTGCGCAAGATGGGTTCCGCATTTGCTGAATGTCTATCAAAAGCAAATGCGCAAACGATTTTCGGAGCATTCTTTGGACCGATTTAACAAGAATCCGACCGATTTTGTGCGGCGATTTGACACCATGGATGAGACATGGGTCCACCACTACACGCCAGAAACGACACAGCAGTAGAAGCAGTGGGTGGAAGCCTGTGGTTCAGCGCCAAAGAAAGCGAAGTCGATGGCATCTACCGGAAAAGTCATGGCCAGCGTGTTTTGGGATGCAAAAGGAATCTTGTTAATTGATTACCTTGAAAAAGGCAGAACAATTACAGGCGCATATTACTCTAACTTTCTTGACCAGCTGGATGCCAAAATTCGCGAGAAGAGGCCTGGTTTGAAGAAGAAAAAAATCATTTTTCATCATTACAACGCACCCGCACACAAGGGTGTGTTGGCGATGGGAAAATTGCGAGATTTAGGGTACGATTTGTTCGGCCATCCTTCCTATTCTCCTGATTTGGCACTCTCAGATCTTCCATCTATTCCCAAATTTGAAAAAATTTGTTTCTGGAAAGCGATTCACATCTAACGAAGAAGTTGAAAAGATCGTAGCAGAATATTTTGACAGCCTTCTAGACTCTCACTTCCGGGAAGGAAT
>JAVIWB010001843.1:0-25613 GCA_031893035.1 Dermolepida albohirtum | reverse complement strand
TTCCAAAAATTCCCAAAGCATGTTATTTTTTAATCCAGTTGTTGCATAAACATACAAATATAAAAGTAGAACACATTTTGTTATGCTTGAAAAAAATTAGATTGAATAACACATTTTCTGAATTAGAGGATAATTTTGGAATATCACTATCTTATGCTAGTAAATTGTTTTTGCGAAATATACCTATAATAAGTTGTTTTTTAAAACCCTTTATCATAAACTTAGACAAAAAATTAATTAAAGAGAATCTCCCAATTGCATTTAGACATAACTATCACAATGTGAGCTGCATCATTGATTGTTTAGAAATCGATGTACAAATACCATCAAAGGCTCTTCTCATCAGGCACTGACATGGTCAGAGTACAAAAAGGGAATACGGTGAAGTATTTAATATCCTGCACTCCGAATGGTTAATTATATTTCAGAAGGGTTTGGGGTAGAACAAGTGATGTTACCATACTAGAAAACTGTAACTTTCTAGATGGGTTAGAACAGGGAACTTGTATCTTAGCTGACAGAGGCTTTAAGCACCTTGAACAGGCACTTCATCAAAAAGGCATGCAATTATTAAGGCCACCCAGTGTAAACGCCGGTGCAAAACTATCAAAAACAGAAGTTCGACAAACTAAAATAATTGCTAGCCTGCGAATTCATATTGAGAGGGTGATAAGGCGATTAAGAGAATTCCATATGCTAAAGCAACATTCAGTTATAAATAATAACATTCTCCGTGTACTTGATCATGTCGTTATTATTGCATGTGCTCTAATAAATTTGCAGGATTCTCCTATTAAATAATGTAAATATCTAAATAATGTAAAATAAAATAATAAAACAAGAAATACAGAATGGTTTTTTATTTATCACAAACTGGTGTTACTATACAAAATAGGATATATATTTGTTTTCGAGAAAATAGCTAACGTTTCGCCAGTATCGCCGTGTATGCTAGCCTATGACGTCACCAGAGTTGCCACCAATGACATAGTGTTCCCGTTACATATAAAATTTCAAAAATTATGAGATTGTTTTTTGTGTAATTTGTCAAAGATAAACATAATTTAGTATAAAATAAAGTGAAATATGTTCTTTTACGATATTACCCGATAGGATGACCACATATTGTGGTATATTTTCAATGTCGTCAAATACCCTATTGATTGAGGTATGTTTAGTTCGTTTATTCGGAAAGAGGACAGGATAAAAAATAAAAAAAAATGTTTTATAGAATAGAATATAATAATAGCGTAATATCATATATACAATACATATAATAATATAATTACATTGAACAAATATTTACAATGAAAGTTAGCGAACTTTATATCTCTGTGAAATTTTACATACAAATTCATATCTGGAAAGAACATTTGAATTTTTATCTTTAATAAGATCTTCAACAATTTTTAAAGTGTGTATCATATGGGTTCTTATTATTTTATTTGATTATCTGTATTAGCCGACCCTTACCCGGCTTATCATCTGATCGGACCAGTTACGCCATCACCTTTTCTGACCCTTGGGTCCATCTACTTAATTCGGACGAATTGCGATGCGCCCGTTTAATAAAGCCACACTTTGTAATTGATAATTTTAATTTGTTAGTTATATCATATTCATCGCATATGTTTATACACAATTAGATGTTTATAAATATTTTATTTCTATTTGGTGTTACAAAATTAAGTATAAAATGAATTATTCTTTGTTTAAATGCATTTTATTTAATTAATATAGGAATAAAAATTTACATAATTATAATAACATCTAGTAAATTCACAAAATATGACTACAGAAAAATTAATAAAAACCATTTGAAGAAAGCATAACCGAGGTAAAACTTTATAGATGTTCGAAGTACCACCATTATTTTATAAACATATATTTACATATTTTCTCATATTGTTAAAAGCATTTCCTAATATTTTGTATCTCAGATATAATTGCATCTTGCAATTCATCCAAATTATTAAGTCTGCTACTGAATAATTTATTTTTTAAATACACAAACAGACAAAAATTGTAAGCGAGTCAGGTCTGGTGAATTGACCGGCCATCAATTCCAACAAAATCTATGATCATAACACTCTTAAAAAAATGTATGGTGTCTTGTGCCGTATGTTCTCTTGGAAATATCTCAAAGTTACTTCATTACCATGCAGACAACTCAGCACAGACTTATGAGAACTGACCCCCATTCATTATCTAATATATTCAACAGTATCCTTGGTTACAATAAGTTCTTGTTGACGCTTACATTTTAAAACATTACCGGTCTGAATAAGCTTTCAACCAATCCCTTTTAATGTTGTCCAAACGTAAAATCCGTATTTCAAAATAAAGGTATTCTGCTAAAACTGTTCCGAGCAGATTGCAACGAATATGCCCAAGATCCATCCGGATTTAACGTTCCACTTCGAAAATGAGACCAGTGGCGGCTGGTCAGGTGAGGCAGGTGAGGCAGTGCCTCACCATCTAAATCTTGGAATTATAACAAGAATAATATGTATACTTTTAAAATTCTTTATAAATTAATTATCATCTTTTATTCAGAATTTATCTTATAAACAATAAGAAAATAGTTTTAAATAAACCGGCATTACAAGCAAAGTACAAATTTATCATTTCATTTTAATTCCGTGCGAATGTACGAGCGCGTATACTTGCCCCGACCAACTTCATGCTTGATCTATGTATATCCCTACTAAACACGAATATTTGAGGCCCGGCCACTCATTGCCTCTCATTGAAAATTTATAACGCACTACAGCAGTCAAAAAAATTCTCAATTTCTATGGAAATTACAGTAAAGTATTAGCTACATATTTAAGATAACAAAGAAGAAAAAATATTCAAAAAGTTAATAGATTTTTCTAACTTTATTGTGAGATTTTTGAATTTTTTAATAATATAGAAAGTATTATTAATAGGATAAATTAAGTATTTATTTAATGATATAAAGATGTCTAAAGGTTTACATTCTTCTTGTACAGTTTCTCAATATTTCCTCCACGCAAATAATATGTTTTAAGTTTTAACAGGAGTATTTTTATTGTTTCAAGTAGATATTCTTTAGATATCAATGTATGTATGTATGTATTATTTAGTCTGAAGCCAATTTGAACTGAGCCTCTCATCGAATCACAATCGCCGAACTACCGAATATACTCGAGGCTGACATTCTCGGCCCGAATCGCAAATTACAGCTTGGGGGAATAACAAAGATAGGTTAAATATTTTAATATTTGTTTAGTGATATTTTCAGTGATTTAAAAATTGTGAATATGGATTTAGAAAATGTAAGAAATACACAAGACATTGTAGATTTTTTAATAAGAAATACGTTCGTTGTTCTATCGGTAGAAGATCAATTATATGTCAAAAACCTTCCAAGACCAAACCCTGGTTTATCAAAATCTCTTACAATACACGGTAAGTCTAACAGAAATTTCAATAATAATAATAATAATTACGTTTTTTGCTTGATAAGTTTAGAGAATTTCGGGAGTGTGATACATATTTCAGTACTGTATACGAAAATTCGATGTCTGACGAATCTGTTGCACATAAAAGGCGTAGAATTGATGACGTTCCAGATACTAAAAAAAATTATAGAAAATTATTTTTCGAAATTCTAGATACGTTTATTAGTCAAATTGAAATTAGATTTATTGATTTAGAAAAACTTGCTTTTTTTGATTTATTAACAGAAAGTAAATTTGAAGAATATTCGAAGGCATTTCCTCAGAGGCTCTTAAATAATTTGTTTGAACAATATAAATTTTTTGATCAAATTCAATTAAAAAATGAATTAGCTGTTATTTATAGTGACATGCAACTCCTTGGTAATTCTAAAACACCATGTGAAATGTTAAGATTTATGCACGAACAAAAGTTAGCCATCTGTATGCCAGAACTTTTTAAATTGCTAAGTATAGTAGTTACCATATCGGTAACTTCCGCGTCCGTTGAGCGAAGTTTTTCCACATTGAAACGTATAAAATCGTATGTTAGAAATACAATTGGACAACAAAGATTTAGTAACTGTGCACTAATTGCAATCGAAAAGAAATTGGTTAAAACGATGACGAGGGATGAACGATTTTATAATGATGTAATTGATTATTTTGCTAACACAAAAAACCGGAGGATACCTTTGCTATACAAGAAGTAAAATCTATTAAATGTAGTTCTACGTGCAATGCCAATAAAGGAAATTTTCTGTATTTTAAAATATTTTCATTTTGCATGTAATTTTGAAATTTTGTTATTGGATTGTTGTTGATTTATATATATACATATGTATATATTTGTTATATTATTAAATTTTATATTATAATAGGAATGTATTTATTTTTTATTTTTAAATCCTAGAAGATTGAGTTCTTATTTTCGATTAATGTTTTTAGAATTTGTTTGATTTTTTAGAATATTTATTTTCGTTTCACAAGGGTTTGCTTTGAAACTTCGTTTTCCCTTAAAAATCGAATGGGGCGCGATATAGGGCTCAGTTCACGTCTGGCAGCCCTGTTTGTACTGGAAGCCCTATATATATATATAAATATATATAAACTGTTTTTATATGTAGTAGGTATATAGAGTTTATTAATCAATTGTAAACAATTTTGAATATTTATTATTCTATCTGCCTCACCATGTCAAATACTCACGAGCCGCCACTGAATGAGACATTACTATAAACTTACCTTATTGAACAGTAAACGGCATAGTCTGATATGTAAGAAAATATGCGAACGACAATAATTAATAATAATCAAAATGACGAAAGCAAGGCAAATGACAGGAAATATTTTGACACTAGACGGGTTAAGTAAGGATGAATAATAAAAAGCAAATATAACTTACATTTAGGGACATTTTATTACCAATTCTGAACAATTCTAATTGGTTCTAATGGACCACAATGTATTTATTGGCATATGACTTAAATAAAAAAATATTGCGGGGTTCTAATTATGATGTTTCTAGCCATTTCCGCTTTACAATAGACTAATTATAAAGGCTATAAGTATAAATAAGTAACTATTTTGAGTTGTCGTGCTTAATGTTCAATAGCAAATCAAATTAATATAACAACTTTTCTTTTTTTTGGTGATCAGATGGCAAAATTTATTTATATTCGGTGAATGTATTTTATAGTTTGTATTGTGATCACCACGTAAAGTATTTGATTCAATCCTTATAATTAATCACACACCATCTTATTTGTATTGAATAGGTTGTTAATAGGTTAGTGTTAAGTTAAGAGTGACGAACAAGACAGCATTTTTTGTGCGCATGGTTTTTTATTCTTGATTTTTTTCCAAAATGAAAATAATACATGTAGACATTATTATTCTACAGTTAAAAACAACGTATTCCTATAATGATACTTGACAGTCCTAGTACGATTTTTTTACTTGATACTTATTTGCTTTATGCTTTATGGTAATAATGGTATTTGACAGTCCTAGTTAGATTTTTCAATTTGTCTTTGTTTTTTTTTACATATGTGGTCTTATTAGTATTACCGATTGTGAATTGATGTTATTAATCAACATTGCTTCAAATGGTGAAATAAAATGTAGCATTGTTGGTTTTACATTAAAGTTTCCCTAGCTCTGAATAATTACGAAAACTTATCAGAGGATATTGATTAATATGTTTAATAAGGAGATATTGGAAAGTCTTTTGTAAAATATCCTATAGTAGAGAGATATTTTTTATAGTTATTCTGTTTAGTTAATGGAACCATAGAACAAAAACAATATATAACATGTTTTAGAAAGTATTTTAATGTCACGTGTGAATCATATGGATCCTAATGAAGGCCCATATACATTTATGCAAGATAATGCTCCGTATACGGCAAAGTTCGAGTTAAGGATTTCCTGGAAGCGGTAGATATATCGGTACTACCGTCACCAGAAAGTTCTCTTGATCTGTAGAAAGGTTTGGTCGGTTCGGGCACTACTTTCACCTTCCTGACGTCACAATCGGTGACGTCACTTCCGGCCACGTCACATGCTCGGCGCCATCTTGTTTTTGAAACTTTAAAGTATCGACTTGGGGCCGTCATCTCGTATTTATTTCGTGATCAAACCTCGTATATTTAATTTAACATCTTTTTGATCACACCCTGTATATTGTGATGTCATGTAAAGCAGCTTAGCGCGACGTCAGGTGACGTTACCGGATGTGACGGCAGGGAGGTGGAGGTGGTGTCCGAACTGGCGAAACCCTACTCTAATCTAAACGTAATCCAAAATATACGGAATATTTTAAATATTGTAGTATCGTTTATATGAGAGAATAAGACAACAAAATAATTAAGAACAATGAAGAGGTACGGGCAAAAAAACGACGGTATTCAAGAATGTATCAACGGAGCCAAAGTTGTGTTGAAGCAAAGCGTGAATTCATCAAATATTAATTAAATTACAAATCTATCAGCGTCTTATTGACGAACTACTACGCATTCAACTGTAAAGAAGAAGTTCAAATACATATTCTTTACTTTTTATTGATTATTCTATTTCTATTTATTATTCATTGCAAGAATTTGTTTTATTGTACACCTGATTCTGTCCAAATTCAGGATATGTCTCTGTGGAGATATAATAAAAACAAAAATTTTCATGCTTGAAGTTTATTATCCCATTGGACGAAAATATATGAAACAACTTTTTAAAAATATACGACTTCTATTTATTTGCAAAAATAAAATACATGCATGTAGCGATAAACTTATAAGCATATAAACAAAATATTAGTATTCAAAAGTAGGTGTAAATACTATTAATAATAATGATAATTAAGGTTCTTTATTGGGTTCCCAAATACCCAGAAATGCATCACAATTCCCACAATAATGAAGTTTTTGATTGCAGCTATCACATTTGTATGGGCAACAAATACACGGCCAGAATCTAAAAAGAAATAAATTTAATCACACGAGTATACATGAACATCCTAATTATAATTATTTCTAAACCATTGTAGTGGCAACAAATGGAAGGTTAGTAACCCGTTTTCACATTAATGTTCGTGTTCTGTACATCTATTTCACCAACTAAGTTATCATCGTCAGAAAATAATTAAACAGCGTCGCACTTGGAAACCACGGCAAAATCTGCACGAAACAAATTCTGTACACGGTCTGAACCGTCGAAAAACAAAACGCTCACTGTCAGTGTGCGGTACAGTTGTCGAAAAACGTATACAGAATACGAAAATTAATGTGTATATATCAACCTTAAGTGATCTTCGTTTTTAATAATTGTGCGAAGCAGTCCCTTAAATTTTGCGCTGATTCATGCTGCCGATCTGAGATAGTTCTTCTTAAAAGACAATTGTTTGTTTTTTCAACTTTGTTCGGATCTAACGTAGTGTGTTTAGCTCGACGGTGTAGATCTTCAACGAACTTTGCGTTTCTGCGCAGATTTTGTCGTGTTTAATTATCTGCTGATGATGACAACATAGTTGTCGAAATACGTATACAGAGTACGAAAAGTATTGTGGAAAAGGATTACATTAACTTTATTTGCATCCAAAAATGATCTCAGTTTTTGTCTATCACGTCACCTTTTTAAGTTACAGATTATCCTCAAAAGTCAAACAAAATGTGCATATCAAGGAAAAAGTTACCAAAACTACTGTTCACAGAGGATAATTTAGTTATATAAAGGCTGTATATAGTTTCTGAAAATTTGTGTTCATCCAAGTAGTAAAGCTCGTGTACCAAACGGCAAACATATTAAGGTAAAAATTTCCGTTTATTGCTTTTTCCTGGAGGATTCATTCTGTGGACAATCTCTCTTGATGCTCCAACAATAGTCAGTCATCATATGTACAAATCTATCTACCTTAGAATACATTCCGTTTGTGTTAGAGTTATTTTTTAGACTGAAGAAATCACAGTTTTGACGAAACAATATTTTTTTTATTAAAAAGAGAATTAAAATTACACAAATGAGCTTTTGTGTTTAAATTTTGTTCTGAAATTTTACATATTTTTGTTAAAATACCATCTGCTGGCGATAGTTTCGAAAGACTAGATCGTTCGTTAAGAGTTAAAATAGCCCAAAGAATAACCCCCTGAATTTTTGCCGCATGTTTAGTAAACAACTGCATATTATTATAAAAAAAAAAATTTGATTTTTTAATTGCTTCTGGGTTTCCGGGCTGGAACCGCGTCACTTATGTATCTGCCGACGTCTCGTACCCATTTGTATGGGACATCTTCAGGGCTGAACTACTGCACTAAAACTGCAGTGCAGTAGTTCAGCCCTGAAGATGTCCCATACAAATGGGTACGAAACGTCGGCAGATACACAAGTGACGGGGTTCCAGCCCGGAAACCCAGAAGCAGATAGCATTGACCACGACCGCGGAAGTCTACGTACCAAATTTAATTTTTTAAATTTAAAAAAGGATTAAATAAGCTCACCCAATCAAAAATAATGCAAGAGCCCAATAGTGAGCTTTCTTCAAAGCTTTAATCTTCATCGTTGTTTTGCTTTGGATGTGGCAATGCGGACAGTTTGCCAACTGCGGCTTTTGTCCAAAATGTGTAGTCGTTAACGGATCTGGTGTATTTCTTATAACGATATTATTCACTTGAAGAAAATGAATACCAAATTTTGAATAAATTATTAAAAGCAATTACGCTAATTTTACCTGATGGCGTAGGGGAGACTAACGCAGAAATCGTCGGTGGTGTTATAGCAGGCATTATCTGCGTCTCTATAATATAAATACTTCAGTATATTATTTGTGCAAGCAATATCTCCTTAAAAATGTATATGTAAGTTAAAAAAAATACCTGGGTTCGTAGAACTGGGAGAAAATCTCTCATATGGTGGCGGGTAAAACTTCGAAGCTTCACCTTCCATTTCGTAACGACTTCTATTACGTTCTAAATCATAATTCGTAAGGTTTAGAATGTAATTTAATAATCAAGTCGTTTACTTCAACTGTTTTGAATCTAAAAGACGTAAGCTGTGATGTTTGTGCATAACACATTCTTTGTTTATGTCTACGTGAATATAAGAACATATCTGTATTCAATGCATTTCGAAGTCAGCAGATCTCATTTCAGCTTCTTCCACTATAAAACTTATATTTTTATTTCATTATACAGCGGCGTAATAAAGTGCTTGAAAGGCCCATGTCTGTAGCATATACTGTGTTCAATAAAATAGAAACCCTCAAAAATATTAATAAATTATGAAAAATAGGAATAATGATTAAAAACCAGTTAAGATTTTATATTATTACGGCGTAGATTTCATTCACTTCCTCAGCCACTCAACGCTCACATCTTTGGGTATGAATTCGGACTGTACGCGGCCGATACTGATTTGTTATTATACACCATAAGACGATAAATTAATGCAAGCTTTCTGATGCTTAATCTTTATCAGAATTACACTGGGAAACACAAATTTCATTAACCTACACCCGACACTTATTTTTGACTAGTTTTTAGCATCTGCATCCAAAAATGATCTCAGTTTTTGTCTATCACGTCACCTTTTTAAGCTACAGGTTATCCTCAAAAGTCAAACAAAATGTGCATATCAAGCAAAAAGTTACCAAAACTACTGTTCACAGAGGATAATTTAGTTATGCAAAGGCTGTATATAGTTTCTGAAAATTTGTGTTCATCTAAGTAGTAAAGCTCGTGTACCAAACGGCAAACAGACATATTAAGGTAAAAATTTCCGTTTATTGCTTTTTCCTGGAGGATTCATTCTGTGGACAATCTCCCTCGATGCTCCAACAATAGTCAGACACCATATGTACAATCCATCTACCTTGATACTGTGCTTCTATGATCTTCAAATTTTGGTGGAACCGCTTACTCTGCTCATAGAGCGGTCACATTAACATAAACTGTAGAGGAAAAACTTGTCGTGAGGGAAGAAAATTGGCTACAGTTTTCAAATCAGCATGCCATTTAACTTTAAAACAGTTAAAAATCGAACTCATCAGAAATTGTCTTAAAAATTGTCCCCTAGTGTTATTATTAACATTATTATTATCTTTGTGGTTAAATGCAGATGACATTAGTTTCTTCTTATTGTATATTTAGAAATCTTCTGACGATTGAGCAAGTGTTCAAAATAACAAATTTTGCAATATATGTATATATATATATATATATATATATATATATATATATATATACGAGATCGAGATCTTTAAGGCTTTCAGGAAGTTATTTAAGAATTACTCCAACAATAGAAGTTATAATTGAGAGCAGGTTCACCAAAAATGGCAGTCACTCAGGAAAATATTGATGCTGTGCGCAAGATCATCAACTAAGATCGAAGTATAAAGAATTGTGTGTAAAAAAATTAGTTTCCCGTTGAATATTGCTTCTGTTGACCGAAGAACAGAAATAGCTAGGGTGAATTGGTGTCGAAAAACACTAGAATGAATCTTGGATTTACTCATACAAAAATAAACGCCAGTCGTCTGTTTGTGTGCTTCACGGTGAAGAAAAGCCAATAAAATTCATCCGTTCTCGAAGTATCTCCAAAAAGATGGTCGCGACATTTGTCTCGAAAGCAGGTCATGTAGCAACAATTGTTCTTCACGATCAAAGCACTGTTACTGCCACAAGTCATCGCCGAGCTTCGAAAGGCCAACCCCGAACAACGAATCACCCTCCGTCAAGACAATGCAAGTTCGCACACAACACGCAAGACAATTGAATTTTTAACGCAACAAAACGTCAAATTGTTGAACCATCCTCCGTAGAGTCCGGACCTAAATCCCAACGATTCCTTTACCTTTCCGAAAATCAAAAACGGACTGCGTCGTCAAGGTTTCAGTCGTCAGAAGGAGCAGTCGATGCCTTCAAAAATGCAATTTTGACTGTACCAACAAACGAGTGGAACAGCTGCTTTCAGAGTTGGTTCAAGCGCATGCAAAAGTGCATTAACCTTCTTGGAGAATACTTGAAAAAACAATAAAGTCTTTAAAAGCTATCTACTGTTTTATTCCCGTTTTATATGCAAAACTTAAAAGACAACCCACGTATTGTTAAGTGCTAGTAACACCTTAATTAAATTCAATTTTATTTAATCGCATTTTCTTTATAGTCATCCAGTTTGTGACCATTGATCTCGAATTAAGCTTTTCTTTTGTGATTAGTAATATTCTGAAGAGTCTCCTAATTAATTTTCCGCTTGTATTAGTTATTTCTAAGTCTGTAAAAGCCCCATTTGATTAAACGTATTTATGTTCGCGCCGCGTATGCGAAGTCTAATCTTATGTTCGCATTTCTTTTCGTACGCTTTTACAAGTTTTTTGTACGCCAGAAATATTTCGACAAACGACACTCACTTTTAGACTTGCATTGTGAAAGGATGCGATTAAGAATGATTTCATTAGAAAGAATTATTTTGTCTAGTTACAAAAATATGCCGCTTCGTATGCTTATTCTGTTAAATAAATGAGTTAAAGTAATTCAGTTTCTTTGTGAATGAAAACAGAGTTGACTTTTGAAAAAAAATATCATATTTGAACACGACACAAAGTACCTTAGTTTATTATTAGGTGCGCAACTAAGTTCTCGCTCAAGAGATGGCTCCAGTAGAAAGTGCTGGTCGATTGTGACATAACCAAAACGTCATGAACCAAGCTTAGACATATGGTAAACAAACCGCTCTGACACATTAGTGATTTTGTTTTTGCGTCATATACTTTTGGTTGTGTGAAAATGTCTGATTTTGTGCCAAATAATCGTCATTTGCGGGAAGTGTTGCTTTTCTTCTTTCATTCGAAGAAAACGGCGGCTGAAGCGCATCGAGAACTCCAAAAAGTTTACGGAGATGCTGCTCTAAGTGAAACAACGTGCCGTGATTGGTTCCGTCGCTCCAAAGACGGTGATTTCGATGTTAACGACCGTTCGCGTGAAGGAAGACCAAAAACCTTCGAAGACGCTGAATTGGAGGCATTGCTCAATGAGGATCCGTGCCAAACGCAAAAAGAGCTTGCGTCAGCATTAGGAGTTACCCGCTAAGCCATTTCCCAGCGATTGCATGCGTTGGGAATGATTCAAAAACAAGGAACTTGGGTTCCTTATGATTTGAATCCAAGAGATGTTGGGCGTCGTTTTTTCGCCTGTGAACAACTGCTCCAGCGGTAAAAAAGGAAAGGTTTTCTTCATCGCATCGTTACTGGTGATGAAAAATGGATTCATTACAGCAACCCAAAGAGAACAAAATCATGGGGACTGCCCGGTTATGCTTCTACGTCGTCGGTTCGGCCGAATATTCACGCTGCCAAGGTTTTGCTGTGTATTCGGTGGGACCAGGGCGGTGTTATTTGTTACGAGCTGTTGAAACTGAACGAAACCATCACTGGGGAATGGTATCGAACTCAATTGATGCGATTGAGTCGAACACTGCGCGAAAAACGGCCACAATACGAGCAGAGGCACGAAAAAGTGATTCTACAGCATGACAACGCTCGGCCTCACGTTGCCAAACCTGTTAAAACCTATTTAGAAACGCTCAAATGGGAGGTCCTACCCCACCCGCCATATTCCTCAGATATTGCGCCGTCCGATTATTACTTGTTCCGTTCGATGGTACATGGTCTGGCTAATCAGCAGTTCCGCTCATATGAAGACATCTCAAAATGGCTTGATTCGGGGATAGCCTCAAAAGACGAACACTTCTACCGTGACGGTATTCGAGCTCTGCCAGAAAGAAAGAAAGGAAAAAGTTGTCGCTGGCGATGGGCAATATTTTCAATGATTCATCTGTAAACATTTTTTCACAATAAAGTTGCATTTTCATCAAAAAAACAGCGAGAACTTAGTTGCGCAAATAATATAAGAATTATTAACCACATTTTCACAAATTAAATTATAAAATTCGAAACTAAAATACATTTCTCAAATTAAATTCTAAATTGTCTCACTTACAGGAAAATAAAACACATTGATGTTGTATAAAAGTAAAATGTTTTTATTTATTTATCAATAATAATAGTAATACAATACTTAACACACATATACGTACATCGTACTTATACATCATAGTTATGGTGTATATGTGCCTAAGTAGGCGTTGCAGTTGCCGCAGTAGTGATGTTGCTTCCTACAATCACAGCAGCAATATGGACAGCAAATACATGGCCAAAAACTAAAACAGAAATTAATTTAATAAATGTTATATCATCAGATCGGGGGCAACACTAACACTGTTGCCAGTTTCCGAAATTTAAACGGTTACCCTCGTATTAAATAAAAATAAGTAGTGCATTAATTTAAGGTGTATTTTAGGCGCCAAATTTAATTATAAAAAAAAATGTTAATCTATGATGACATACGCAGCTTTTTACATTTCTCTGAAATATTATTTTTTCGAATTGCGGTTTCCTGTACTGCCACCCTCGATATGCGAATAAGCTGTTATAGTCAACGCGTTTTCTCGTAGCGCCGACTCAGATTCTCGTTTCGGAAAAAAGAATATGTGCAGTTAGAGAAAAGTCTTAAGTCTGTCTGAACTTAATTTTGAAATATGTAATATCCTAACAAAAAGGTTGATAATCTACGTGAGCCGTGCGCATTTAAAAAGGTCTTTCATTTTAACGCATAGACATTATGCATTGATAACTGGACATGATCGATCATATTATCGTCCAACATACATATAGCCCATATTTGCTTGTTAAAAAGATTTGTTTTCTAATGTTTCCATTTAATATTTTCATTCAAATAAATTTTATTTGTATAACTACTATATTAGATAAGAATAATCATTCCTTGTTTAACTACAATACATACTCATGTATTAAGTATTGAATTAAGTGCTGTGAATAATACATATTTATACTTGTTTGCGTTGATGAATTTGTAAGATAAAACGGTGCATTATAATACAATGAGACACGCAAATATTTTTATATTGCAACTATAATGCTTTTAAACAGCATGCTGCATGTTGAAACATGCTCATACGTGCATAGTAGACGCCGCGCCCTGTTGATGGGCTCAGTTATTCATTGGCAGTGAGAGTGTAAAGTGCTTGCGATGGCATCGTAGTCACGAAATGAGATAAGGGCAGTTTTGCGTTATAATTTCGTGCGTGGTTTAAACATAGACCAGTGTTTTGAAGAAATGATTCTTGCATTAGGTGATGTTTGTCCACATCGCACGACGATATTCAGGTGGTATAGAGAATTCCAAAGGGGAAATTTAACTGTGGAGGATGCTGAGAGGCCGGGAAGACCACGAACGTTAGTTACGGAGGAAAACGTTACTACTGTGAGAAAAATGCTTGGCGAGAACAGGCGAGTGACCTACCAACAGATAGAGGGAGGGTACTTCAGACCTAAATGCACCAGCAATTCTTTCGATTCTGCATGATCATTTGCAAGTGAAGTAACTTTGTTCTCTCTGGGTGCCGCATCGACTGACTGAAAAGCAGATGACACGACGTGTGACTTAGTGCCCGGAGATGCCAAAAAAGTTTAATAAGGGATAATCTCGGTATGTGAACATCATCGTGACAGGTGACGAGACTTGGCTGTACTATTACGATGTGCCGACCAAAGCTCAAAACAAAGTTTGGGTCTTTGATGACGAGGACACACTCGTAGTTGTCAGAAAATCCCGATCTGTAAAGAATAAAATGATAGCTGTATTTTTCAAATCGAGTGTAATTGTGGAACGCGTCGTTTTGGACACACAGAAGACAGTCACAGCTAAGTGGTATACTGAATAGTGCCTGCCTAAAGTCATTGGATCTATGAAGAACCTGCGGCCAAAGTCAAGAATGGGCACCTGGGTCCTCCATCACGATAATGCTCCAGCTCACTGCGCCAAAGCCTGCAGCGAATATTTCACCACGACAGGATTGAAACTTCTCGAGCACCGTCCCTACAGTCCAGATCTTGCTCCCTGCGACTTTGCACTGTTCGCGCATGTGAAAATGAAGCTAAAAGGGAGGCGGTTTTCCACTAATGAGGACTTTCTGCGGGGACAACGAGTGTGGTGAAGAACTGGTTTAAAGATTGGTTTCGGAGGATGGAAAGATGTATTGAGCGTAAAGGAAATTACTTTGAAAAAATTAAATAAACAAAGCTGTATTGCAAAACATTCCTAGTACCCTTTGTACATACTATAAAGCGCACGCTTATGCGCCCACCTCAATTTAGCTCCTCTACTTCTAGACTGTAGCTTTACATATAAATTTAGATATTTGGTACAAGGGTTTCTTTCCTTTGTGTAGTTTTATTAGATATTAAGTGATGCATATAAAACGTATTTTTACTTTTGCGGCTGACTTTTATAAATGCATGGAATGCTTATTTCTTGCAAATACGGGATATTACGAAGGGATTTTATAGCATTCGCGACGTATTTATGCCCTATGGAGAAATACTTCATAAAATGAAGCGGACCAAAGCGTTTGCGATATTCAATGTTAGAATATTTATCAAATTTTATTATTTTGAAAAATGTTCTACAATCTTATTAAACAGCAAGATATGTTCTATCGTAATCAGATGTTTTCGTTTTATTCTAATTTTCAACATTCGTGATAATTGACGATTTCGACAATATAAAAATTACCGCAAGTTCAAATTTATCTTTTAACATAAATTATTTACATAAATTAAAATAACTCACCCGATCAGGAAAAATACACAGGCCCAACAATGAGCTTTTGTCATTGCTTGACATTTAGTTCTTGTTTTGCTCTGTACTTTGCAATAAGGACAATTTGCTATCTGCCTCTTCGGTCCGTAATGACAAAATGCCCGCATACCACCTCCGATTGGAATATTATGCACTTAAAATACAAAAAATAAAATAAATATTAAATTAATAATTCAACTATACCATCTTGGGGTTGAGGCGGAGCGCTCACTACCGTTGGAATAACCGGCAAAATTATGTCATCTGCAAATATTATGTGTTTATATATATACGTACATATGTATATATATATATATACTGGAGTCTAAATCGCTTAAAAATATCGAATTCATTAACCTGAATGCATTGGATTGTATACTTTTTCATAAGGCGGCGGATAACCTTTTTGAGGGAAGTTTTCCATATTTAACCGTGGTAAATATCACCGTGTTTATTTGATTTTACTGTTATCTCTGAACTGCTCTATATTTCACAATTGGTACTGAGGATAAGTGATACTTATTACTTTACATTTAATCTGTCTGTGATATCAGAAAAAAAAAGAAAGTCCGCTAATAGAATGAGAGAGATATGTGCGAATTTTTCAAGTCAGACAATTATTAATTTGTTTATACATTAAAATTTAATCTTCTTTCACAATATTTTTAACAAAAAATTAGTACGTAGTTAGGTGATAAACATTTTACTATTTTCAACATGAACATAATTTAAATTGCGAGGGTAGTCCCAGAAGTACCCGACCCAAAAAGGAAAACACAATAATTTTGGAAGGAAATATATTCATTTTTCAATGTAACCGCCTTTCAGCTCTATACACTTTTCCCAGCGATGTTCGATAAGTTCGATACCCTTTTTATAATAAGAACTGTCTTGCTCCTCAAAATAGATATTAACGGTCGACAGCACTTCTTCATCGTTGGAAAATCTTTGACAACTGAGCCATTTTTTTTAGTTTGGGAACAGAAAATAATCCGAGGGGGTAAATCTGGCGAATAGGGTGCATGAGGTAGCAATTCAAACTTTAATTCATTAATTTTGGCCATTGCAATAACGGATTTGTGAGCTGGTGCATTGTATTGATGAAACAACACTTTCTTCTTAGCCATATGCGGCCGTTTTTACTTGATTTCTTCGCTCAAACCTTGCAATAAGTTCGCATAATACTCGCCGTTGATAGTTTTTCCTTTTTCAAGATAGTCAATGAAAATTATTCCACGCGCATCCCAAAAAACCGATGCCATGACCTTGCCAGCCTATGAAACGGTCTTTGCCTTCTTTGGAGCCGGTTCTCCTTTTTGAGTAGATTGTTTTGATTGTTCTTTTGTCTAAGGTGTGAAGTGATGGACCCATGTTTCATCCATGGTCATGAAACGGCGCAAAAATTCCCCTTTGTTGCTGTGAAACTTCGTTAAACACTCAATTGAAGCATCTTCATGACACTGTTTTTGCTCGAGTGTGACCAAACGCGGCACCCATCTTGCACACAGCTTTCTCATGTCAAATTTTCAGATAATATGCGATGTACCGCACTTTTTGAAATGCCTACTATGTCTGCTTTGTGGATTTTCTTCACCATTTCTGGAGGCGACACCTCATTTGATCGACCACTGCGATGCTCGTCTTGGTAGCTCGTTTAAACTCTACTACCCAATATTTTACTGTTGTAAACGAGGGAGCAGACTCGCCCAGAGTAGAATCCAGTTCAGCTTTTATATTGGTTGGGATGAGGCCTTTCGAATAAAAGTATTGTATCACGTAACGATGATCAATTTTCTCCATTTTTACAAACTAACATAACTGAAAACGTTCACTATTGATGGCTGCTAAACAAATACTAAACAACGTGGTGTCTTCAAACTCGAAACATATGCTTTATAGATTGTATACTTTCTATTGCAGTGATAGTTTTCAAACAACTACCGCCTACCGATTTGTGAGCTGGTGCATTGTCTTGATGAAACAACACTTTCTTCTTAGTCAAATGCTGCGGTTTTTGCTTGATTTCTTCGCTAACGTTGCAATAAGTTTCCCATTCGAATGAATAATCATCACGCCTCCCTCTCTCGTCCACTGTACTGAACGACAAAGCGAGAAGCACGTCTGTTTCGCATGTCGATAACTAAGTTACCAGAGCGTATAGACAGATGCATTGCGACACGGCTATTTGCCGATTAAAAGAATGTTTAATAACACAAATCTGCCTGACGATCAGTGAATTCTGTGAAACATATGTAGTAGATAGGGTGTTATTAATAATAGAATGATTCCTTTTAACATTCTTTCCCATTCGAATGTTCATAAGTCACAAATGTTGTCTGTAATAATAATAGTTTTCGTATTTAAAATCGAATTCTATCTAAACTGGGTAAAATAATTTAAAATCATGATTAAAAAAATTGTTATATATGCGAAGTGCCATATTTTTAAGTGATGACCTTGTTTGCAATTGTGAGTTTTTAGAGATTCTTTAATTGCGCGTTTTCAGTAGTTCTTTGTGGCGATTAAATCGTCTTGTATTGCTAAACAAAATGCTTCAGTTTCTAGAAATAGTTATCCCATTTTTAGCCATGGGTATGAAAACATTTTTAATTTATGTTTATGTGTGAGTGCTATGGAGTGTTGTTGTGGATCATTTCCCTTTCTTTTGTTATCTAGTTACCATTTGCAATTCTTTTTCTGTTTTCTTGTTTTGGATTTAATGGTGTAAATTTGTTGCCTATTATTACGATTTATTTGTGTATGGGTCCGTTTCTGCGGTAGTTTTGATTAACTACGCTTTGTTTGGCAATTAAGCATACGTCACTATTTCTTTATTCAACAGATCCACTGTTGAATAGCGATTAGGGCGGTATAACCTCCATCTGAGAAATGAACGTACAATTCTCTCACGGATTTATATTTCAATTATTACTTTTATAAGTTCACTTCTTGTTCACTTCCTTGTGCAAAGAATATTTTGCACTAAAAAGTTATTTTTTCATTTCAATCACCTTACTGCTTTTATTCAAGAGATAAATATGTTGAAATAACAACGTTGCATTTACACAAAATACCGTTCCATCGTTTGACGAAAAATTTAAATGGTGTTTTTAAAGAGCGCGGTTTTCAAGTTACTTCTTGGTCCACTAACTCAATAAAATCCCTTTTAGGAAATGCAAAAGACAAAGTCGACGATAACAAGAAATCGGGAATATATAGCAGTAAATGTTTAGATTGTAGTAAATAATACATCGGCCAAACAAAACAATAGATAGAAACACATCGCGCGCTCATATAAAATTCAACCGGCCAGAAAAATCGGGTTTAGCAAAACATGTGTTGGATTGTAATAATAGTGTTAACGCCGATTGCTTGCATTTGATTAAGAACGTGTATAATTATCGCGAATTAAATACGTATGAAAGTATGTACATTTTGAAGAATAGAGACCATGTGTTAAACACCGACGGGGGTCCGAACAAGTCGTCTCTTCTCAGTCTGCTAAATTGACAGAAAAGGGAAAGTGTAATAAATCACATGTAGGTACTTATCGACCATATAAGTGTTCCTTTTTTTTAATGTATTTCATCCTAATTTAAGTAAAACAATTTTTAAAAATCTTGTGAAACGAATATACTTACATTTTGGTTCTCAACGGTACGGATCGCGTAAGGAGTTTGTTTTTGTACGGGTATTTTTCGCCGTAGTTTTCCAGGTGCGACACTTTTTAATTATCTGCTGATGATGACAACTTAGTTGTCAAAATACGTATACAGAATTCGAAAATTAATGTGGCAAGGGGTTATATATCAACCTTTAGTGATTAAGTGAATCAACCACAGGCTCCATCAAAATGACCATTAGTAATTACATTATTTTCTTATTAAAAATGAAGTTTACGTTTAAAAATGTCGTCTAATAAAATAAAAATAATACACCGAGAAGAAAATTTATCTACAATAATATGTAACGAAATATAATCGTAGAGTTTGCCCTGGCAGATTATATGAGGTTTAGCTTATCTTTCAGAAACAACACAGAGACAGAAGTAGTTGTCATTGGTCGGGGAGTTAATATTTTATGAAAATGTTCCGTCCTTATCACTTATAAGATTTATTATATATAAGTAGGGTATTTCCCATTACTGTTTATTCTAGAATTTAGTGTAAAACACAACTAGCATTCCAGTGAGTCATTGGACATTGGCACGTTATACTTAAGAATAACACGAAATTAAATTAAGATCACCATATAAATTCAACTATGGTTTTGCTTTTAAAGGAAATAAAACAAAATGACGTCATGACATCACGACGCGAACAACTGTTTGTTAACATTATAATATAAAGATTAATTTCTATTTTTACATAACATGGATTGATATGTTAACCCACCCTTTGCTTTGATCACGGCGATAGTTCTTCTTGGCATGCTTCTGATACATGACGCAGCTAATTTCTTCGAATCCTGATTATTGCGCCAAGAATCTTCAATGTCTCATTTTAAAACAGACAGGGTCGGATTTGGAGTTAAGTAAACAATCCGTTTTAAACTATTCCATACATTTCGATTGGGTTTAGGTCTGGGGAATTGCCTGGTTACGGCAAGACCTCTAAGTTGCTGTAAAAAAAACAAATCCTTTATCGATTTGACCTTGCGGAATAACACATCATTTTGCCCAAAACTACAAATCAATATACGGAATTAGTATTGAATCCATTACGAATTTGTACTGTACATGGTTCATTGTACCCGTAA
Organism: Dermolepida albohirtum; assembly: GCA_031893035.1. Lineage (NCBI taxonomy): Eukaryota > Metazoa > Arthropoda > Insecta > Coleoptera > Scarabaeidae > Dermolepida > Dermolepida albohirtum. Next base: position 5,188 of record JAVIWB010001843.1, on the reverse strand, counting down.
CAAAATACAGATACCCTAGCTCCTAATACGCAGGACCAAATCATAAGATCAGAAGTATGTGAAGCGCGTCTCCAATAGGTCGCTGTTGGTTCTCTAATTATCGTTTAATAATTAAAATATATCCGCGATGCTTCTTCCACAATGAATGCGACCACTCAAAGTATGTGGTAGGTTTTCTGCAAATAACCCTGCCACCCTGCCCACTGCTTGACAAGAAACACGATCTGTTATTGCTATTTCTCGATGAGAATAGTTCCCAGATTTTAATAATGTCTTATTACTTCCTCCTTCGCGAAAATGTGGTTAGATGTGTGAATGAGACAATTTATTACCTCCTTTGCTTTAATAAATAATAATAGAGATATTATTTAATAGAGAATATATTTATTTGCACGTGATGGTTAGATTAATTTATTACGAGCGTGTCTTCGGCTGGCTTAAGCGCTGTAATAAATGCAAACAAATAAGAAAGTAATGTAATTGAATGTAATGTAAGGAATTAATAATTAGTAATTGTGTACAATGAGCATCGAAAGTCCAGGACGTGTGCTAAGCTGAAAGAAAGATTATTAGTTGAAATAAAACAGCAGAATTACCTTTAAAATTTTATTCACTAAGTTAAATTAACTCTTGAAGCTTGAGTATATTAAACAAAGATAATTAATAAAACCGAGAGCAACAAATAAAATATGATAAACGTAATAGCAAGGCTGTAATAAAAGGTAAGTCTGGATGTATAAAAGCTGCTAATAAAATATAAAAAGGATTATATTAAAATGTACATCGAACGATACGTGGGTTACTTGCGTGTTTGCGTGCGTATATCCTGGGTCAGGATGCTGTGTATATTCCGCGGACGCGAAATTAAACACGTGGTCACAAAAAGAGCGAATAACTGTTCGCGGCACAAACACGTGGAGGAGTAGCCTGGATGGTGGCAGAAGGCGAAGAGGGCTGTTCTCTTATAAGCTATGGCCTTTTTAAGGAAACGACCCCATAAGTGAAGGGGATACTGGTCATGTTTGAATCAACCAATAGCAAACAAGAACAGGCACGCTAGAAACTGGCGCGCAACAAATTAGCATACATTAAAATTCTGATCTTAATTTCAATATAACTATTAAGCAAATTATCTACACACAATAGTCGACGTGTATTCTGTGTAAAAGAAAGAAAATCGGGATTGGAATTTGAATCGCGAATTGCATTTAGAAATCAATATAGCTGAATTGATATCGAATATGAGTCAGTGGAAAGAATGTACCAACTTCCAGTACGTTCTTGGGGTACCTGACTACGGTTTTTATTGCAGCTTCGACCGTTTGTACGTGATTAACACAAAAGGATTCTGCATCTGAATATATACGAGGACCGGACAAATAATGACAGTATAATAATTTAGGAATTCTAGATCGAACTGTATTTTAAATTAAATAAATTAATTTAAAAACGATATAAGAAATTATTATATATAGAGAGTGTAATAGTCTCTACTGCTCCTTTTTTGCACTGGTAATGGCTTTGCGTTTTCTCATTGTTCGAAAAGCGTAAAATTTTCCACGTAGTCGAAGGACAAATGGCAACAAGTTAAGAACGACGACGAATCGACATTTCGGCGTCTTCTTCAATACTTCGCGCTACAGCAGCAATATTCTCTTCGGTAGGCACATTTCTTTGTCTTGTTGATGGTTTTGAATCGAGAAGAGTAAAATTAGTACGAAAATCAACTGCACGAATTGCTTGCTCACTAGGCTGATTATGAAGCGTTGTTCTGGCGTTAAACGATTCATGATGACTTGCCAAACCTTACTGAACAAAAATGTTAATACAGTTTGACATTATCAGCTGTCAAATCATAGTTATCGATATCGATAGTTCTCATACAGCTTAAAAAACACTCATTACATGGTGAATTTTTTTTCATTTTTTGTATGGGGATCTCAGAAAATATAACAGACACAGATTTGATTAAATGGGGATAGAAGTGTAATTTTCCGAACTTGTCTTACTGCTGCTGTTGTATTTAAGCAAAAGTTTACAGCTTTCCATATATTTGTAGAAAACTTAGTTGCTCCATCTGCTTCTGGGTTTCCGGGCTGGAACCGCGTCACTAGTATATCTGCCAACGTTTCGTACCCATTTGTATGGGACATCTTCAGGGCTGAACTACTGCACTGAAACTGTGTTTCAGCGCCGAATGATGTCCCATACAAATGGGTATGAAACGTCGGCAGATATACTAGTGACGCGGTTCCAGCTTGGAAACCCAGAAGCAGATAGCATGGACCACGACCGCGGAAGTCTACGTACCAAACTTAGTTGCTCGTTTTCTTTAACCTCGTATAACTACTTTACTTTTGAACTTAGAGAAAAGCTGGAAAGGAAAAGTTCTAAGGAAGCTGTACCCTCTACCAAGTGGTGTTAATTTTTTATCGGACTTGCTTTGGGTTGTGGCCCAAATTCTTGTTTTTTTAAATGGCCCCCATTGTTGACTATGACTTCATTAAAAAGAATTTATTTTGCCCAGTTACAAAAATATACCACGTCGTATGGTTATTATGTTAAATAAATAAGTTAAAGTGATTTAGTTTCTCTGTGATTTAAAACAGAGTGGGCTTTTGAGAAAAATTAGCAACAGATATTTGAACACGACACAAAGTGCCTGAGTTTATCGTAAAAATTATCAACCACATTTTCACAAATTAAATTATAAAATTCAAAAGTAAAATGCATTTCTCAAGTTAACTTCAAAATTGTTTAACTTAGAGGAAAATGAAACACATCGATGTTGTATAAAAGTAAAATGTTTTTGTTTATTTATCAATAATACTCGTAATACACATACTTATACATCGTAATTATGGTGTATATGTGCCTAAGAAAGCGTTGCAGTTGCCGCAGAAGTGATGTTTCTTACTACAATCACAGCAGCAATATGGACAGCAAATACATGGCCAAAAACTAAAACAGAAATTAATTTAATAAATATTATTATGTTTAAAATAATAATGTTGAATGTTTATTATGACATAAGCAGTAAAAGAAACAAAGAAACAAAAAAGAATGATATTTTTTAGAAAAAAAAACTACGTGCAGTTAGAGAAAAAGTCTTAAATCCGTCTGAATTTAATCTTGAAATATGTATGTACGAGGGTAGTTTGACAAGTAGTGAGAATGGAAAAGAAAAACGAATTTTTTAAATACAAAATAATTTTTATTTTTCAATACATTCTCCTGAAAGAGCAATATTTATTCCAACGGTGCTCCAATGCCCTTATGCCATCTCTAAAATGCGATTCCGGAAGGCTTGCAAAATACTCATTTACGAAGATGATAAGCTCGTCGTTAGACGAAAATTTCTTTCCACCTAGTGCCGTTTGTAATTTTGGAAAAAGGTGGAAGACGGAAGGGGCTAGATCCGGCGAATAAGGCGCATGCGGTACTAATTGGAAATGCAACTCGTGGATTTTGGACATCGCAACTGTGCTGGTATGCGAGGAAGCGTTGTCTTGGTGAAACAGAATCCTTTTCTTTGCCATTCCTGGCCGTTTAGCACGAATCTCAACATTTAATTTTTGTAGAAGTTCAGCATAATATTGTCCATTTATTGTGGCACCTTTCTAAAGGTAATCAATGAGCAAAACGCCCTTTGAATCCCAAAAAATTGATGCCATCGCCTTGTTTGCCGATAAAGTGGTTTTCGCTTTCTTTGGAGGTGCAGAACCACGTTCTAACCATTGTTTCGACTGTTGTTTAGTTTCGGGTATACTGTAGTGTATCCAAGTTTCATCGCAAGTAACAAATTGCCTACAAAAATCAACCGGATTCCGCTTATAAAGGTCCGAGTGAACTTTTGATCAGTCGTAAGCAATCGCGGCACCCATCTTGCCGATAGCTTTAAAGGCCCAATTCTTTCGTTAAAATGTGGTGTACGCGTTCAGTTGAAATGTTTACCATGTCTGCTATCTCTCTCACTTTGAGTCGTCGATCTTGCGTAATAATATTATGGATTTTTATAATCATTTCCTTAGAAGTCACGTTTTTGGGTGCTCCAGAGCGCGCTTCATCAACACCGCTTGTTCTACTACGTTTAAATTCATTTACCCATTTACTTATTGTGGCGGATGATGGAGCAGATTCGCCTAATGTTTCCCGTAACTCATCTTTTATTTCGGTAGCTTTCATACACTTAATTACGAAGTATTTAATCACCGCACGATGCTCTGCTTTTTCCATTTTAACAAAACGACGTGTTGCTTCTTTTTCAATCAGCTGTCAAAAATAAACTAATCAACCGATTTATCTAAATATCGGAATGTAAACGTATAAATAGGCAACCTAAATTACAGTGCATTTGTTTTACCAAATAGAGCGCCACGTATGTGTCATTCTCACTACTTGTCAAATTATCCTCGTATGTCTTAACAAAAAGGTTAACAATCTACATATGCCGCACGCATTTGGGACGGTCTTTCAATTTTACATATAGACATTGTGTATTAATAACTGGGGATGATAGATCATTCTATCGTCCGATATATGTACATATATGTATGTATGTAGACCATATGACCTGTTTACTTCTTAGAAAGATTTCTTATTCTAATATTTTAAATTCTTAATATTTTCATTCAAATAAATTTCATTTGTATAACTACTATATTAGATAAAAATAGTCCCTGTTTGTTTGTCTAAACGATCTTTCATTAAGCGCTTCCTATCTTTAAATTTAAATAAAACAAAGTGTGTGTGGGATATCATCGAAATTTTTTACTCGTTTGAAAGGCCTATCGATGCCATTATGTATGGAATATAACATCGTGCAAATGTTTGCCGAGGCTTCGCTGGGTGGCGCGCATCCGAAATGTCCAATTTTCGATTACTCTGGAGCATAAATCAGGCTGAATTTGACCGGTGGCATGGGTTATGTTGGGTTTGACTTATGGTTTATGGCTTATTCGCATAGACCTGCGACTTAAGAAAACCCCACAAGAAAAGCCTAACGGCGTCAAATCGCATGATCTCGGTGGCCAGTTCACATCACCTCCACGTGAGATGACCATGCCCTCAAATCGTTCGTTCAGAATGTCCAATATGGCATGAGCTGTGTGGCACGTAGCGCCGTCCTGTTGAAACCACATATCGTTAGTGTCCGCATTATCCAATTCAGGTCAAAAGAAAGGCCGAA
>JAVIWB010001842.1:0-25994 GCA_031893035.1 Dermolepida albohirtum | reverse complement strand
AAACTGATTTTCAAAAGTGATTGTTTTTTATGTGTGTACTTATAGATTGTGACACGACTTTTACGCTGCTTCAAACCAGAACTTTGTATCTCTTCTCGTTCCGAAGTTATTAGCGACCTTCGAACGCCATCAGGCAGAGCTCACATGTAGCGTTAGTCGGAAACTGACTTTCAAAAGTGATTGTTTTTTATGTGTGTACTTATAGATTGTGACACGACTGTTACGCTGCTTCAAACCAGAACATTGTATCTCTTCTCGTTCCGAAGTTATTAGCGACCTAGAACGCCATCAGACAGAGCTCACATGTAGCGTTAGTCGGAAACTGACTTTCAAAAGTGATTGTTTTTTAGGTGTGTGCTTATAGATTGTGACACGACTGTTACGCTGCTTCAAACCAGAACATTGTATCTCTTCTCGTTCCGAAGTTGTTACAAGCGCCTTCAAACGCCATCAGACAGAGCTCACATGTAGCGTTAGGCGGAAACTGACTTTCAAAAGTGATTGTTTTTTAGGTGTGTACTTATAGATTGTGACACGACTGTTACGCTGCTTCAAACCAGAACATTGTATCTCTTCTCGTTCCGAAGTTATTAGCGACCTTAGAACGCCATCAGGCAGAGCTCACATGTAGCGTTAGGCGGAAACTGACTTTCAAAAGTGATTGTTTTTTAGGTGTGTACTTATAGATTGTGACACGACTGTTACGCTGCTTCAAACCAGAACATTGTATCTCTTCTCGTTCCGAAGTTATTAGCGACCTTAGAACGCTATCAGACAGAGCTCACATGTAGCGTTAGTCGGAAACTGACTTTCAAAAGTGATTGTTTTTTGGGTGTGTACTTATAGATTGTGACACGACTGTTACGCTGCTTCAAACCAGAACATTGTATCTCTTCTCGTTCCGAAGTTATTAGCGACCTTAGAACGCCATCAGACAGAGCTCACATGTAGCGTTAGGCGGAAACTGACTTTCAAAAGTGAATGTTTTTTAGGTGTGTACTTATAGATTGTGACACGACTGTTACGCTGCTTCAAACCAGAACATTGTATCTCTTCTCGTTCCGAAGTTATTAGCGACCTGCCATCAGACAGAGCTCACATGTAGCGTTAGGCGGAAACTGACTTTCAAAAGTGATTGTTTTTTAGGTGTGTACTTATAGATTGTGACACGACTGTTACGCTGCTTCAAACCAGAACATTGTATCTCTTCTCGTTCCGAAGTTATTAGCGACCTTAGAACGCCATCAGACAGAGCTCACATGTAGCGTTAGGCGGAAACTGACTTTCAAAAGTGATTGTTTTTTAGGTGTGTACTTATAGATTGTGACACGACTGTTACGCTGCTTCAAACCAGAACATTGTATCTCTTCTCGTTCCGAAGTTATTAGCGACCTTAGAACGCCATCAGACAGAGCTCACATGTAGCGTTAGGCGGAAACTGACTTTCAAAAGTGATTGTTTTTTAGGTGTGTACTTATAGATTGTGACACGACTGTTACGCTGCTTCAAACCAGAACATTGTATCTCTTCTCGTTCCGAAGTTATTAGCGACCTTAGAACGCCATCAGACAGAGCTCACATGTAGCGTTAGGCGGAAACTGACTTTCAAAAGTGATTGTTTTTTAGGTGTGTACTTATAGATTGTGACACGACTGTTACGCTGCTTCAAACCAGAACATTGTATCTCTTCTCGTTCCGAAGTTATTAGCGACCTTAGAACGCCATCAGACAGAGCTCACATGTAGCGTTAGGCGGAAACTGACTTTCAAAAGTGATTGTTTTTTAGGTGTGTACTTATAGATTGTGACACGACTGTTACGCTGCTTCAAACCAGAACATTGTATCTCTTCTCGTTCCGAAGTTATTAGCGACCTTAGAACGCCATCAGACAGAGCTCACATGTAGCGTTAGGCGGAAACTGACTTTCAAAAGTGATTGTTTTTTAGGTGTGTACTTATAGATTGTGACACGACTGTTACGCTGCTTCAAACCAGAACATTGTATCTCTTCTCGTTCCGAAGTTATTAGCGACCTTAGAACGCCATCAGACAGAGCTCACATGTAGCGTTAGGCGGAAACTGACTTTCAAAAGTGATTGTTTTTTAGGTGTGTACTTATAGATTGTGACACGACTGTTACGCTGCTTCAAACCAGAACATTGTATCTCTTCTCGTTCCGAAGTTATTAGCGACCTTAGAACGCCATCAGACAGAGCTCACATGTAGCGTTAGGCGGAAACTGACTTTCAAAAGTGATTGTTTTTTAGGTGTGTACTTATAGATTGTGACACGACTGTTACGCTGCTTCAAACCAGAACATTGTATCTCTTCTCGTTCCGAAGTTATTAGCGACCTTAGAACGCCATCAGACAGAGCTCACATGTAGCGTTAGGCGGAAACTGACTTTCAAAAGTGATTGTTTTTTAGGTGTGTACTTATAGATTGTGACACGACTGTTACGCTGCTTCAAACCAGAACATTGTATCTCTTCTCGTTCCGAAGTTATTAGCGACCTTAGAACGCCATCAGACAGAGCTCACATGTAGCGTTAGGCGGAAACTGACTTTCAAAAGTGATTGTTTTTTAGGTGTGTACTTATAGATTGTGACACGACTGTTACGCTGCTTCAAACCAGAACATTGTATCTCTTCTCGTTCCGAAGTTATTAGCGACCTTAGAACGCCATCAGACAGAGCTCACATGTAGCGTTAGGCGGAAACTGACTTTCAAAAGTGATTGTTTTTTAGGTGTGTACTTATAGATTGTGACACGACTGTTACGCTGCTTCAAACCAGAACATTGTATCTCTTCTCGTTCCGAAGTTATTAGCGACCTTAGAACGCCATCAGACAGAGCTCACATGTAGCGTTAGGCGGAAACTGACTTTCAAAAGTGATTGTTTTTTAGGTGTGTACTTATAGATTGTGACACGACTGTTACGCTGCTTCAAACCAGAACATTGTATCTCTTCTCGTTCCGAAGTTATTAGCGACCTTAGAACGCCATCAGACAGAGCTCACATGTAGCGTTAGGCGGAAACTGACTTTCAAAAGTGATTGTTTTTTAGGTGTGTACTTATAGATTGTGACACGACTGTTACGCTGCTTCAAACCAGAACATTGTATCTCTTCTCGTTCCGAAGTTATTAGCGACCTTAGAACGCCATCAGACAGAGCTCACATGTAGCGTTAGGCGGAAACTGACTTTCAAAAGTGATTGTTTTTTAGGTGTGTACTTATAGATTGTGACACGACTGTTACGCTGCTTCAAACCAGAACATTGTATCTCTTCTCGTTCCGAAGTTATTAGCGACCTTAGAACGCCATCAGACAGAGCACATGACAGAGCTCAAAAGTGATTGTTTTTTAGGTGTGTACTTATAGATTGTGACACGACTGTTACGCTGCTTCACATGTAGCGTTAGGCGGAAACTGACTTTCAAAAGTGATTGTTTTTTAGGTGTGTACTTATAGATTGTGACACGACTGTTACGCTGCTTCAAACCAGAACATTGTATCTCTTCTCGTTCCGAAGTTATTAGCGACCTTAGAACGCCATCAGACAGAGCTCACATGTAGCGTTAGGCGGAAACTGACTTTCAAAAGTGATTGTTTTTTAGGTGTGTACTTATAGATTGTGACACGACTGTTACGCTGCTTCAAACCAGAACATTGTATCTCTTCTCGTTCCGAAGTTATTAGCGACCTTAGAACGCCATCAGACAGAGCTCACATGTAGCGTTAGGCGGAAACTGACTTTCAAAAGTGATTGTTTTTTAGGTGTGTACTTATAGATTGTGACACGACTGTTACGCTGCTTCAAACCAGAACATTGTATCTCTTCTCGTTCCGAAGTTATTAGCGACCTTAGAACGCCATCAGACAGAGCTCACATGTAGCGTTAGGCGGAAACTGACTTTCAAAAGTGATTGTTTTTTAGGTGTGTACTTATAGATTGTGACACGACTGTTACGCTGCTTCAAACCAGAACATTGTATCTCTTCTCGTTCCGAAGTTATTAGCGACCTTAGAACGCCATCAGACAGAGCTCACATGTAGCGTTAGGCGGAAACTGACTTTCAAAAGTGATTGTTTTTTAGGTGTGTACTTATAGATTGTGACACGACTGTTACGCTGCTTCAAACCAGAACATTGTATCTCTTCTCGTTCCGAAGTTATTAGCGACCTTAGAACGCCATCAGACAGAGCTCACATGTAGCGTTAGGCGGAAACTGACTTTCAAAAGTGATTGTTTTTTAGGTGTGTACTTATAGATTGTGACACGACTGTTACGCTGCTTCAAACCAGAACATTGTATCTCTTCTCGTTCCGAAGTTATTAGCGACCTTAGAACGCCATCAGACAGAGCTCACATGTAGCGTTAGGCGGAAACTGACTTTCAAAAGTGATTGTTTTTTAGGTGTGTACTTATAGATTGTGACACGACTGTTACGCTGCTTCAAACCAGAACATTGTATCTCTTCTCGTTCCGAAGTTATTAGCGACCTTAGAACGCCATCAGACAGAGCTCACATGTAGCGTTAGGCGGAAACTGACTTTCAAAAGTGATTGTTTTTTAGGTGTGTACTTATAGATTGTGACACGACTGTTACGCTGCTTCAAACCAGAACATTGTATCTCTTCTCGTTCCGAAGTTATTAGCGACCTTAGAACGCCATCAGACAGAGCTCACATGTAGCGTTAGGCGGAAACTGACTTTCAAAAGTGATTGTTTTTTAGGTGTGTACTTATAGATTGTGACACGACTGTTACGCTGCTTCAAACCAGAACATTGTATCTCTTCTCGTTCCGAAGTTATTAGCGACCTTAGAACGCCATCAGACAGAGCTCACATGTAGCGTTAGGCGGAAACTGACTTTCAAAAGTGATTGTTTTTTAGGTGTGTACTTATAGATTGTGACACGACTGTTACGCTGCTTCAAACCAGAACATTGTATCTCTTCTCGTTCCGAAGTTATTAGCGACCTTAGAACGCCATCAGACAGAGCTCACATGTAGCGTTAGGCGGAAACTGACTTTCAAAAGTGATTGTTTTTTAGGTGTGTACTTATAGATTGTGACACGACTGTTACGCTGCTTCAAACCAGAACATTGTATCTCTTCTCGTTCCGAAGTTATTAGCGACCTTAGAACGCCATCAGACAGAGCTCACATGTAGCGTTAGGCGGAAACTGACTTTCAAAAGTGATTGTTTTTTAGGTGTGTACTTATAGATTGTGACACGACTGTTACGCTGCTTCAAACCAGAACATTGTATCTCTTCTCGTTCCGAAGTTATTAGCGACCTTAGAACGCCATCAGACAGAGCTCACATGTAGCGTTAGGCGGAAACTGACTTTCAAAAGTGATTGTTTTTTAGGTGTGTACTTATAGATTGTGACACGACTGTTACGCTGCTTCAAACCAGAACATTGTATCTCTTCTCGTTCCGAAGTTATTAGCGACCTTAGAACGCCATCAGACAGAGCTCACATGTAGCGTTAGGCGGAAACTGACTTTCAAAAGTGATTGTTTTTTAGGTGTGTACTTATAGATTGTGACACGACTGTTACGCTGCTTCAAACCAGAACATTGTATCTCTTCTCGTTCCGAAGTTATTAGCGACCTTAGAACGCCATCAGACAGAGCTCACATGTAGCGTTAGGCGGAAACTGACTTTCAAAAGTGATTGTTTTTTAGGTGTGTACTTATAGATTGTGACACGACTGTTACGCTGCTTCAAACCAGAACATTGTATCTCTTCTCGTTCCGAAGTTATTAGCGACCTTAGAACGCCATCAGACAGAGCTCACATGTAGCGTTAGGCGGAAACTGACTTTCAAAAGTGATTGTTTTTTAGGTGTGTACTTATAGATTGTGACACGACTGTTACGCTGCTTCAAACCAGAACATTGTATCTCTTCTCGTTCCGAAGTTATTAGCGACCTTAGAACGCCATCAGACAGAGCTCACATGTAGCGTTAGGCGGAAACTGACTTTCAAAAGTGATTGTTTTTTAGGTGTGTACTTATAGATTGTGACACGACTGTTACGCTGCTTCAAACCAGAACATTGTATCTCTTCTCGTTCCGAAGTTATTAGCGACCTTAGAACGCCATCAGACAGAGCTCACATGTAGCGTTAGGCGGAAACTGACTTTCAAAAGTGATTGTTTTTTAGGTGTGTACTTATAGATTGTGACACGACTGTTACGCTGCTTCAAACCAGAACATTGTATCTCTTCTCGTTCCGAAGTTATTAGCGACCTTAGAACGCCATCAGACAGAGCTCACATGTAGCGTTAGGCGGAAACTGACTTTCAAAAGTGATTGTTTTTTAGGTGTGTACTTATAGATTGTGACACGACTGTTACGCTGCTTCAAACCAGAACATTGTATCTCTTCTCGTTCCGAAGTTATTAGCGACCTTAGAACGCCATCAGACAGAGCTCACATGTAGCGTTAGGCGGAAACTGACTTTCAAAAGTGATTGTTTTTTAGGTGTGTACTTATAGATTGTGACACGACTGTTACGCTGCTTCAAACCAGAACATTGTATCTCTTCTCGTTCCGAAGTTATTAGCGACCTTAGAACGCCATCAGACAGAGCTCACATGTAGCGTTAGGCGGAAACTGACTTTCAAAAGTGATTGTTTTTTAGGTGTGTACTTATAGATTGTGACACGACTGTTACGCTGCTTCAAACCAGAACATTGTATCTCTTCTCGTTCCGAAGTTATTAGCGACCTTAGAACGCCATCAGACAGAGCTCACATGTAGCGTTAGGCGGAAACTGACTTTCAAAAGTGATTGTTTTTTAGGTGTGTACTTATAGATTGTGACACGACTGTTACGCTGCTTCAAACCAGAACATTGTATCTCTTCTCGTTCCGAAGTTATTAGCGACCTTAGAACGCCATCAGACAGAGCTCACATGTAGCGTTAGGCGGAAACTGACTTTCAAAAGTGATTGTTTTTTAGGTGTGTACTTATAGATTGTGACACGACTGTTACGCTGCTTCAAACCAGAACATTGTATCTCTTCTCGTTCCGAAGTTATTAGCGACCTTAGAACGCCATCAGACAGAGCTCACATGTAGCGTTAGGCGGAAACTGACTTTCAAAAGTGATTGTTTTTTAGGTGTGTACTTATAGATTGTGACACGACTGTTACGCTGCTTCAAACCAGAACATTGTATCTCTTCTCGTTCCGAAGTTATTAGCGACCTTAGAACGCCATCAGACAGAGCTCACATGTAGCGTTAGGCGGAAACTGACTTTCAAAAGTGATTGTTTTTTAGGTGTGTACTTATAGATTGTGACACGACTGTTACGCTGCTTCAAACCAGAACATTGTATCTCTTCTCGTTCCGAAGTTATTAGCGACCTTAGAACGCCATCAGACAGAGCTCACATGTAGCGTTAGGCGGAAACTGACTTTCAAAAGTGATTGTTTTTTAGGTGTGTACTTATAGATTGTGACACGACTGTTACGCTGCTTCAAACCAGAACATTGTATCTCTTCTCGTTCCGAAGTTATTAGCGACCTTAGAACGCCATCAGACAGAGCTCACATGTAGCGTTAGGCGGAAACTGACTTTCAAAAGTGATTGTTTTTTAGGTGTGTACTTATAGATTGTGACACGACTGTTACGCTGCTTCAAACCAGAACATTGTATCTCTTCTCGTTCCGAAGTTATTAGCGACCTTAGAACGCCATCAGACAGAGCTCACATGTAGCGTTAGGCGGAAACTGACTTTCAAAAGTGATTGTTTTTTAGGTGTGTACTTATAGATTGTGACACGACTGTTACGCTGCTTCAAACCAGAACATTGTATCTCTTCTCGTTCCGAAGTTATTAGCGACCTTAGAACGCCATCAGACAGAGCTCACATGTAGCGTTAGGCGGAAACTGACTTTCAAAAGTGATTGTTTTTTAGGTGTGTACTTATAGATTGTGACACGACTGTTACGCTGCTTCAAACCAGAACATTGTATCTCTTCTCGTTCCGAAGTTATTAGCGACCTTAGAACGCCATCAGACAGAGCTCACATGTAGCGTTAGGCGGAAACTGACTTTCAAAAGTGATTGTTTTTTAGGTGTGTACTTATAGATTGTGACACGACTGTTACGCTGCTTCAAACCAGAACATTGTATCTCTTCTCGTTCCGAAGTTATTAGCGACCTTAGAACGCCATCAGACAGAGCTCACATGTAGCGTTAGGCGGAAACTGACTTTCAAAAGTGATTGTTTTTTAGGTGTGTACTTATAGATTGTGACACGACTGTTACGCTGCTTCAAACCAGAACATTGTATCTCTTCTCGTTCCGAAGTTATTAGCGACCTTAGAACGCCATCAGACAGAGCTCACATGTAGCGTTAGGCGGAAACTGACTTTCAAAAGTGATTGTTTTTTAGGTGTGTACTTATAGATTGTGACACGACTGTTACGCTGCTTCAAACCAGAACATTGTATCTCTTCTCGTTCCGAAGTTATTAGCGACCTTAGAACGCCATCAGACAGAGCTCACATGTAGCGTTAGGCGGAAACTGACTTTCAAAAGTGATTGTTTTTTAGGTGTGTACTTATAGATTGTGACACGACTGTTACGCTGCTTCAAACCAGAACATTGTATCTCTTCTCGTTCCGAAGTTATTAGCGACCTTAGAACGCCATCAGACAGAGCTCACATGTAGCGTTAGGCGGAAACTGACTTTCAAAAGTGATTGTTTTTTAGGTGTGTACTTATAGATTGTGACACGACTGTTACGCTGCTTCAAACCAGAACATTGTATCTCTTCTCGTTCCGAAGTTATTAGCGACCTTAGAACGCCATCAGACAGAGCTCACATGTAGCGTTAGGCGGAAACTGACTTTCAAAAGTGATTGTTTTTTAGGTGTGTACTTATAGATTGTGACACGACTGTTACGCTGCTTCAAACCAGAACATTGTATCTCTTCTCGTTCCGAAGTTATTAGCGACCTTAGAACGCCATCAGACAGAGCTCACATGTAGCGTTAGGCGGAAACTGACTTTCAAAAGTGATTGTTTTTTAGGTGTGTACTTATAGATTGTGACACGACTGTTACGCTGCTTCAAACCAGAACATTGTATCTCTTCTCGTTCCGAAGTTATTAGCGACCTTAGAACGCCATCAGACAGAGCTCACATGTAGCGTTAGGCGGAAACTGACTTTCAAAAGTGATTGTTTTTTAGGTGTGTACTTATAGATTGTGACACGACTGTTACGCTGCTTCAAACCAGAACATTGTATCTCTTCTCGTTCCGAAGTTATTAGCGACCTTAGAACGCCATCAGACAGAGCTCACATGTAGCGTTAGGCGGAAACTGACTTTCAAAAGTGATTGTTTTTTAGGTGTGTACTTATAGATTGTGACACGACTGTTACGCTGCTTCAAACCAGAACATTGTATCTCTTCTCGTTCCGAAGTTATTAGCGACCTTAGAACGCCATCAGACAGAGCTCACATGTAGCGTTAGGCGGAAACTGACTTTCAAAAGTGATTGTTTTTTAGGTGTGTACTTATAGATTGTGACACGACTGTTACGCTGCTTCAAACCAGAACATTGTATCTCTTCTCGTTCCGAAGTTATTAGCGACCTTAGAACGCCATCAGACAGAGCTCACATGTAGCGTTAGGCGGAAACTGACTTTCAAAAGTGATTGTTTTTTAGGTGTGTACTTATAGATTGTGACACGACTGTTACGCTGCTTCAAACCAGAACATTGTATCTCTTCTCGTTCCGAAGTTATTAGCGACCTTAGAACGCCATCAGACAGAGCTCACATGTAGCGTTAGGCGGAAACTGACTTTCAAAAGTGATTGTTTTTTAGGTGTGTACTTATAGATTGTGACACGACTGTTACGCTGCTTCAAACCAGAACATTGTATCTCTTCTCGTTCCGAAGTTATTAGCGACCTTAGAACGCCATCAGACAGAGCTCACATGTAGCGTTAGGCGGAAACTGACTTTCAAAAGTGATTGTTTTTTAGGTGTGTACTTATAGATTGTGACACGACTGTTACGCTGCTTCAAACCAGAACATTGTATCTCTTCTCGTTCCGAAGTTATTAGCGACCTTAGAACGCCATCAGACAGAGCTCACATGTAGCGTTAGGCGGAAACTGACTTTCAAAAGTGATTGTTTTTTAGGTGTGTACTTATAGATTGTGACACGACTGTTACGCTGCTTCAAACCAGAACATTGTATCTCTTCTCGTTCCGAAGTTATTAGCGACCTTAGAACGCCATCAGACAGAGCTCACATGTAGCGTTAGGCGGAAACTGACTTTCAAAAGTGATTGTTTTTTAGGTGTGTACTTATAGATTGTGACACGACTGTTACGCTGCTTCAAACCAGAACATTGTATCTCTTCTCGTTCCGAAGTTATTAGCGACCTTAGAACGCCATCAGACAGAGCTCACATGTAGCGTTAGGCGGAAACTGACTTTCAAAAGTGATTGTTTTTTAGGTGTGTACTTATAGATTGTGACACGACTGTTACGCTGCTTCAAACCAGAACATTGTATCTCTTCTCGTTCCGAAGTTATTAGCGACCTTAGAACGCCATCAGACAGAGCTCACATGTAGCGTTAGGCGGAAACTGACTTTCAAAAGTGATTGTTTTTTAGGTGTGTACTTATAGATTGTGACACGACTGTTACGCTGCTTCAAACCAGAACATTGTATCTCTTCTCGTTCCGAAGTTATTAGCGACCTTAGAACGCCATCAGACAGAGCTCACATGTAGCGTTAGGCGGAAACTGACTTTCAAAAGTGATTGTTTTTTAGGTGTGTACTTATAGATTGTGACACGACTGTTACGCTGCTTCAAACCAGAACATTGTATCTCTTCTCGTTCCGAAGTTATTAGCGACCTTAGAACGCCATCAGACAGAGCTCACATGTAGCGTTAGGCGGAAACTGACTTTCAAAAGTGATTGTTTTTTAGGTGTGTACTTATAGATTGTGACACGACTGTTACGCTGCTTCAAACCAGAACATTGTATCTCTTCTCGTTCCGAAGTTATTAGCGACCTTAGAACGCCATCAGACAGAGCTCACATGTAGCGTTAGGCGGAAACTGACTTTCAAAAGTGATTGTTTTTTAGGTGTGTACTTATAGATTGTGACACGACTGTTACGCTGCTTCAAACCAGAACATTGTATCTCTTCTCGTTCCGAAGTTATTAGCGACCTTAGAACGCCATCAGACAGAGCTCACATGTAGCGTTAGGCGGAAACTGACTTTCAAAAGTGATTGTTTTTTAGGTGTGTACTTATAGATTGTGACACGACTGTTACGCTGCTTCAAACCAGAACATTGTATCTCTTCTCGTTCCGAAGTTATTAGCGACCTTAGAACGCCATCAGACAGAGCTCACATGTAGCGTTAGGCGGAAACTGACTTTCAAAAGTGATTGTTTTTTAGGTGTGTACTTATAGATTGTGACACGACTGTTACGCTGCTTCAAACCAGAACATTGTATCTCTTCTCGTTCCGAAGTTATTAGCGACCTTAGAACGCCATCAGACAGAGCTCACATGTAGCGTTAGGCGGAAACTGACTTTCAAAAGTGATTGTTTTTTAGGTGTGTACTTATAGATTGTGACACGACTGTTACGCTGCTTCAAACCAGAACATTGTATCTCTTCTCGTTCCGAAGTTATTAGCGACCTTAGAACGCCATCAGACAGAGCTCACATGTAGCGTTAGGCGGAAACTGACTTTCAAAAGTGATTGTTTTTTAGGTGTGTACTTATAGATTGTGACACGACTGTTACGCTGCTTCAAACCAGAACATTGTATCTCTTCTCGTTCCGAAGTTATTAGCGACCTTAGAACGCCATCAGACAGAGCTCACATGTAGCGTTAGGCGGAAACTGACTTTCAAAAGTGATTGTTTTTTAGGTGTGTACTTATAGATTGTGACACGACTGTTACGCTGCTTCAAACCAGAACATTGTATCTCTTCTCGTTCCGAAGTTATTAGCGACCTTAGAACGCCATCAGACAGAGCTCACATGTAGCGTTAGGCGGAAACTGACTTTCAAAAGTGATTGTTTTTTAGGTGTGTACTTATAGATTGTGACACGACTGTTACGCTGCTTCAAACCAGAACATTGTATCTCTTCTCGTTCCGAAGTTATTAGCGACCTTAGAACGCCATCAGACAGAGCTCACATGTAGCGTTAGGCGGAAACTGACTTTCAAAAGTGATTGTTTTTTAGGTGTGTACTTATAGATTGTGACACGACTGTTACGCTGCTTCAAACCAGAACATTGTATCTCTTCTCGTTCCGAAGTTATTAGCGACCTTAGAACGCCATCAGACAGAGCTCACATGTAGCGTTAGGCGGAAACTGACTTTCAAAAGTGATTGTTTTTTAGGTGTGTACTTATAGATTGTGACACGACTGTTACGCTGCTTCAAACCAGAACATTGTATCTCTTCTCGTTCCGAAGTTATTAGCGACCTTAGAACGCCATCAGACAGAGCTCACATGTAGCGTTAGGCGGAAACTGACTTTCAAAAGTGATTGTTTTTTAGGTGTGTACTTATAGATTGTGACACGACTGTTACGCTGCTTCAAACCAGAACATTGTATCTCTTCTCGTTCCGAAGTTATTAGCGACCTTAGAACGCCATCAGACAGAGCTCACATGTAGCGTTAGGCGGAAACTGACTTTCAAAAGTGATTGTTTTTTAGGTGTGTACTTATAGATTGTGACACGACTGTTACGCTGCTTCAAACCAGAACATTGTATCTCTTCTCGTTCCGAAGTTATTAGCGACCTTAGAACGCCATCAGACAGAGCTCACATGTAGCGTTAGGCGGAAACTGACTTTCAAAAGTGATTGTTTTTTAGGTGTGTACTTATAGATTGTGACACGACTGTTACGCTGCTTCAAACCAGAACATTGTATCTCTTCTCGTTCCGAAGTTATTAGCGACCTTAGAACGCCATCAGACAGAGCTCACATGTAGCGTTAGGCGGAAACTGACTTTCAAAAGTGATTGTTTTTTAGGTGTGTACTTATAGATTGTGACACGACTGTTACGCTGCTTCAAACCAGAACATTGTATCTCTTCTCGTTCCGAAGTTATTAGCGACCTTAGAACGCCATCAGACAGAGCTCACATGTAGCGTTAGGCGGAAACTGACTTTCAAAAGTGATTGTTTTTTAGGTGTGTACTTATAGATTGTGACACGACTGTTACGCTGCTTCAAACCAGAACATTGTATCTCTTCTCGTTCCGAAGTTATTAGCGACCTTAGAACGCCATCAGACAGAGCTCACATGTAGCGTTAGGCGGAAACTGACTTTCAAAAGTGATTGTTTTTTAGGTGTGTACTTATAGATTGTGACACGACTGTTACGCTGCTTCAAACCAGAACATTGTATCTCTTCTCGTTCCGAAGTTATTAGCGACCTTAGAACGCCATCAGACAGAGCTCACATGTAGCGTTAGGCGGAAACTGACTTTCAAAAGTGATTGTTTTTTAGGTGTGTACTTATAGATTGTGACACGACTGTTACGCTGCTTCAAACCAGAACATTGTATCTCTTCTCGTTCCGAAGTTATTAGCGACCTTAGAACGCCATCAGACAGAGCTCACATGTAGCGTTAGGCGGAAACTGACTTTCAAAAGTGATTGTTTTTTAGGTGTGTACTTATAGATTGTGACACGACTGTTACGCTGCTTCAAACCAGAACATTGTATCTCTTCTCGTTCCGAAGTTATTAGCGACCTTAGAACGCCATCAGACAGAGCTCACATGTAGCGTTAGGCGGAAACTGACTTTCAAAAGTGATTGTTTTTTAGGTGTGTACTTATAGATTGTGACACGACTGTTACGCTGCTTCAAACCAGAACATTGTATCTCTTCTCGTTCCGAAGTTATTAGCGACCTTAGAACGCCATCAGACAGAGCTCACATGTAGCGTTAGGCGGAAACTGACTTTCAAAAGTGATTGTTTTTTAGGTGTGTACTTATAGATTGTGACACGACTGTTACGCTGCTTCAAACCAGAACATTGTATCTCTTCTCGTTCCGAAGTTATTAGCGACCTTAGAACGCCATCAGACAGAGCTCACATGTAGCGTTAGGCGGAAACTGACTTTCAAAAGTGATTGTTTTTTAGGTGTGTACTTATAGATTGTGACACGACTGTTACGCTGCTTCAAACCAGAACATTGTATCTCTTCTCGTTCCGAAGTTATTAGCGACCTTAGAACGCCATCAGACAGAGCTCACATGTAGCGTTAGGCGGAAACTGACTTTCAAAAGTGATTGTTTTTTAGGTGTGTACTTATAGATTGTGACACGACTGTTACGCTGCTTCAAACCAGAACATTGTATCTCTTCTCGTTCCGAAGTTATTAGCGACCTTAGAACGCCATCAGACAGAGCTCACATGTAGCGTTAGGCGGAAACTGACTTTCAAAAGTGATTGTTTTTTAGGTGTGTACTTATAGATTGTGACACGACTGTTACGCTGCTTCAAACCAGAACATTGTATCTCTTCTCGTTCCGAAGTTATTAGCGACCTTAGAACGCCATCAGACAGAGCTCACATGTAGCGTTAGGCGGAAACTGACTTTCAAAAGTGATTGTTTTTTAGGTGTGTACTTATAGATTGTGACACGACTGTTACGCTGCTTCAAACCAGAACATTGTATCTCTTCTCGTTCCGAAGTTATTAGCGACCTTAGAACGCCATCAGACAGAGCTCACATGTAGCGTTAGGCGGAAACTGACTTTCAAAAGTGATTGTTTTTTAGGTGTGTACTTATAGATTGTGACACGACTGTTACGCTGCTTCAAACCAGAACATTGTATCTCTTCTCGTTCCGAAGTTATTAGCGACCTTAGAACGCCATCAGACAGAGCTCACATGTAGCGTTAGGCGGAACTGACTTTCAAAAGTGATTGTTTTTTAGGTGTGTACTTATAGATTGTGACACGACTGTTACGCTGCTTCAAACCAGAACATTGTATCTCTTCTCGTTCCGAAGTTATTAGCGACCTTAGAACGCCATCAGACAGAGCTCACATGTAGCGTTAGGCGGAAACTGACTTTCAAAAGTGATTGTTTTTTAGGTGTGTACTTATAGATTGTGACACGACTGTTACGCTGCTTCAAACCAGAACATTGTATCTCTTCTCGTTCCGAAGTTATTAGCGACCTTAGAACGCCATCAGACAGAGCTCACATGTAGCGTTAGGCGGAAACTGACTTTCAAAAGTGATTGTTTTTTAGGTGTGTACTTATAGATTGTGACACGACTGTTACGCTGCTTCAAACCAGAACATTGTATCTCTTCTCGTTCCGAAGTTATTAGCGACCTTAGAACGCCATCAGACAGAGCTCACATGTAGCGTTAGGCGGAAACTGACTTTCAAAAGTGATTGTTTTTTAGGTGTGTACTTATAGATTGTGACACGACTGTTACGCTGCTTCAAACCAGAACATTGTATCTCTTCTCGTTCCGAAGTTATTAGCGACCTTAGAACGCCATCAGACAGAGCTCACATGTAGCGTTAGGCGGAAACTGACTTTCAAAAGTGATTGTTTTTTAGGTGTGTACTTATAGATTGTGACACGACTGTTACGCTGCTTCAAACCAGAACATTGTATCTCTTCTCGTTCCGAAGTTATTAGCGACCTTAGAACGCCATCAGACAGAGCTCACATGTAGCGTTAGGCGGAAACTGACTTTCAAAAGTGATTGTTTTTTAGGTGTGTACTTATAGATTGTGACACGACTGTTACGCTGCTTCAAACCAGAACATTGTATCTCTTCTCGTTCCGAAGTTATTAGCGACCTTAGAACGCCATCAGACAGAGCTCACATGTAGCGTTAGGCGGAAACTGACTTTCAAAAGTGATTGTTTTTTAGGTGTGTACTTATAGATTGTGACACGACTGTTACGCTGCTTCAAACCAGAACATTGTATCTCTTCTCGTTCCGAAGTTATTAGCGACCTTAGAACGCCATCAGACAGAGCTCACATGTAGCGTTAGGCGGAAACTGACTTTCAAAAGTGATTGTTTTTTAGGTGTGTACTTATAGATTGTGACACGACTGTTACGCTGCTTCAAACCAGAACATTGTATCTCTTCTCGTTCCGAAGTTATTAGCGACCTTAGAACGCCATCAGACAGAGCTCACATGTAGCGTTAGGCGGAAACTGACTTTCAAAAGTGATTGTTTTTTAGGTGTGTACTTATAGATTGTGACACGACTGTTACGCTGCTTCAAACCAGAACATTGTATCTCTTCTCGTTCCGAAGTTATTAGCGACCTTAGAACGCCATCAGACAGAGCTCACATGTAGCGTTAGGCGGAAACTGACTTTCAAAAGTGATTGTTTTTTAGGTGTGTACTTATAGATTGTGACACGACGTTACGCTGCTTCAAACCAGAACATTGTATCTCTTCTCGTTCCGAAGTTATTAGCGACCTTAGAACGCCATCAGACAGAGCTCACATGTAGCGTTAGGCGGAAACTGACTTTCAAAAGTGATTGTTTTTTAGGTGTGTACTTATAGATTGTGACACGACTGTTACGCTGCTTCAAACCAGAACATTGTATCTCTTCTCGTTCCGAAGTTATTAGCGACCTTAGAACGCCATCAGACAGAGCTCACATGTAGCGTTAGGCGGAAACTGACTTTCAAAAGTGATTGTTTTTTAGGTGTGTACTTATAGATTGTGACACGACTGTTACGCTGCTTCAAACCAGAACATTGTATCTCTTCTCGTTCCGAAGTTATTAGCGACCTTAGAACGCCATCAGACAGAGCTCACATGTAGCGTTAGGCGGAAACTGACTTTCAAAAGTGATTGTTTTTTAGGTGTGTACTTATAGATTGTGACACGACTGTTACGCTGCTTCAAACCAGAACATTGTATCTCTTCTCGTTCCGAAGTTATTAGCGACCTTAGAACGCCATCAGACAGAGCTCACATGTAGCGTTAGGCGGAAACTGACTTTCAAAAGTGATTGTTTTTTAGGTGTGTACTTATAGATTGTGACACGACTGTTACGCTGCTTCAAACCAGAACATTGTATCTCTTCTCGTTCCGAAGTTATTAGCGACCTTAGAACGCCATCAGACAGAGCTCACATGTAGCGTTAGGCGGAAACTGACTTTCAAAAGTGATTGTTTTTTAGGTGTGTACTTATAGATTGTGACACGACTGTTACGCTGCTTCAAACCAGAACATTGTATCTCTTCTCGTTCCGAAGTTATTAGCGACCTTAGAACGCCATCAGACAGAGCTCACATGTAGCGTTAGGCGGAAACTGACTTTCAAAAGTGATTGTTTTTTAGGTGTGTACTTATAGATTGTGACACGACTGTTACGCTGCTTCAAACCAGAACATTGTATCTCTTCTCGTTCCGAAGTTATTAGCGACCTTAGAACGCCATCAGACAGAGCTCACATGTAGCGTTAGGCGGAAACTGACTTTCAAAAGTGATTGTTTTTTAGGTGTGTACTTATAGATTGTGACACGACTGTTACGCTGCTTCAAACCAGAACATTGTATCTCTTCTCGTTCCGAAGTTATTAGCGACCTTAGAACGCCATCAGACAGAGCTCACATGTAGCGTTAGGCGGAAACTGACTTTCAAAAGTGATTGTTTTTTAGGTGTGTACTTATAGATTGTGACACGACTGTTACGCTGCTTCAAACCAGAACATTGTATCTCTTCTCGTTCCGAAGTTATTAGCGACCTTAGAACGCCATCAGACAGAGCTCACATGTAGCGTTAGGCGGAAACTGACTTTCAAAAGTGATTGTTTTTTAGGTGTGTACTTATAGATTGTGACACGACTGTTACGCTGCTTCAAACCAGAACATTGTATCTCTTCTCGTTCCGAAGTTATTAGCGACCTTAGAACGCCATCAGACAGAGCTCACATGTAGCGTTAGGCGGAAACTGACTTTCAAAAGTGATTGTTTTTTAGGTGTGTACTTATAGATTGTGACACGACTGTTACGCTGCTTCAAACCAGAACATTGTATCTCTTCTCGTTCCGAAGTTATTAGCGACCTTAGAACGCCATCAGACAGAGCTCACATGTAGCGTTAGGCGGAAACTGACTTTCAAAAGTGATTGTTTTTTAGGTGTGTACTTATAGATTGTGACACGACTGTTACGCTGCTTCAAACCAGAACATTGTATCTCTTCTCGTTCCGAAGTTATTAGCGACCTTAGAACGCCATCAGACAGAGCTCACATGTAGCGTTAGGCGGAAACTGACTTTCAAAAGTGATTGTTTTTTAGGTGTGTACTTATAGATTGTGACACGACTGTTACGCTGCTTCAAACCAGAACATTGTATCTCTTCTCGTTCCGAAGTTATTAGCGACCTTAGAACGCCATCAGACAGAGCTCACATGTAGCGTTAGGCGGAAACTGACTTTCAAAAGTGATTGTTTTTTAGGTGTGTACTTATAGATTGTGACACGACTGTTACGCTGCTTCAAACCAGAACATTGTATCTCTTCTCGTTCCGAAGTTATTAGCGACCTTAGAACGCCATCAGACAGAGCTCACATGTAGCGTTAGGCGGAAACTGACTTTCAAAAGTGATTGTTTTTTAGGTGTGTACTTATAGATTGTGACACGACTGTTACGCTGCTTCAAACCAGAACATTGTATCTCTTCTCGTTCCGAAGTTATTAGCGACCTTAGAACGCCATCAGACAGAGCTCACATGTAGCGTTAGGCGGAAACTGACTTTCAAAAGTGATTGTTTTTTAGGTGTGTACTTATAGATTGTGACACGACTGTTACGCTGCTTCAAACCAGAACATTGTATCTCTTCTCGTTCCGAAGTTATTAGCGACCTTAGAACGCCATCAGACAGAGCTCACATGTAGCGTTAGGCGGAAACTGACTTTCAAAAGTGATTGTTTTTTAGGTGTGTACTTATAGATTGTGACACGACTGTTACGCTGCTTCAAACCAGAACATTGTATCTCTTCTCGTTCCGAAGTTATTAGCGACCTTAGAACGCCATCAGACAGAGCTCACATGTAGCGTTAGGCGGAAACTGACTTTCAAAAGTGATTGTTTTTTAGGTGTGTACTTATAGATTGTGACACGACTGTTACGCTGCTTCAAACCAGAACATTGTATCTCTTCTCGTTCCGAAGTTATTAGCGACCTTAGAACGCCATCAGACAGAGCTCACATGTAGCGTTAGGCGGAAACTGACTTTCAAAAGTGATTGTTTTTTAGGTGTGTACTTATAGATTGTGACACGACTGTTACGCTGCTTCAAACCAGAACATTGTATCTCTTCTCGTTCCGAAGTTATTAGCGACCTTAGAACGCCATCAGACAGAGCTCACATGTAGCGTTAGGCGGAAACTGACTTTCAAAAGTGATTGTTTTTTAGGTGTGTACTTATAGATTGTGACACGATTATTGTTTTTTAGGTGTGTACTGTATAGATTGTGACACGACTGTTACGCTGCTTCAAACCAGAACATTGTATCTCTTCTCGTTCCGAAGTTATTAGCGACCTTAGAACGCCATCAGACAGAGCTCACATGTAGCGTTAGGCGGAAACTGACTTTCAAAAGTGATTGTTTTTTAGGTGTGTACTTATAGATTGTGACACGACTGTTACGCTGCTTCAAACCAGAACATTGTATCTCTTCTCGTTCCGAAGTTATTAGCGACCTTAGAACGCCATCAGACAGAGCTCACATGTAGCGTTAGGCGGAAACTGACTTTCAAAAGTGATTGTTTTTTAGGTGTGTACTTATAGATTGTGACACGACTGTTACGCTGCTTCAAACCAGAACATTGTATCTCTTCTCGTTCCGAAGTTATTAGCGACCTTAGAACGCCATCAGACAGAGCTCACATGTAGCGTTAGGCGGAAACTGACTTTCAAAAGTGATTGTTTTTTAGGTGTGTACTTATAGATTGTGACACGACTGTTACGCTGCTTCAAACCAGAACATTGTATCTCTTCTCGTTCCGAAGTTATTAGCGACCTTAGAACGCCATCAGACAGAGCTCACATGTAGCGTTAGGCGGAAACTGACTTTCAAAAGTGATTGTTTTTTAGGTGTGTACTTATAGATTGTGACACGACTGTTACGCTGCTTCAAACCAGAACATTGTATCTCTTCTCGTTCCGAAGTTATTAGCGACCTTAGAACGCCATAAGACAGAGCTCACATGTAGCGTTAGGCGGAAACTGACTTTCAAAAGTGATTGTTTTTTAGGTGTGTACTTATAGATTGTGACACGACTGTTACGCTGCTTCAAACCAGAACATTGTATCTCTTCTCGTTCCGAAGTTATTAGCGACCTTAGAACGCCATCAGACAGAGCTCACATGTAGCGTTAGGCGGAAACTGACTTTCAAAAGTGATTGTTTTTTAGGTGTGTACTTATAGATTGTGACACGACTGTTACGCTGCTTCAAACCAGAACATTGTATCTCTTCTCGTTCCGAAGTTATTAGCGACCTTAGAACGCCATCAGACAGAGCTCACATGTAGCGTTAGGCGGAAACTGACTTTCAAAAGTGATTGTTTTTTAGGTGTGTACTTATAGATTGTGACACGACTGTTACGCTGCTTCAAACCAGAACATTATATCTCTTCTCGTTCCGAAGTTATTAGCGACCTTAGAACGCCATCAGACAGAGCTCACATGTAGCGTTAGGCGGAAACTGACTTTCAAAAGTGATTGTTTTTTAGGTGTGTACTTATAGATTGTGACACGACTGTTACGCTGCTTCAAACCAGAACATTGTATCTCTTCTCGTTCCGAAGTTATTAGCGACCTTAGAACGCCATCAGACAGAGCTCACATGTAGCGTTAGGCGGAAACTGACTTTCAAAAGTGATTGTTTTTTAGGTGTGTGCTTATAGATTGTGACACGACTGTTACGCTGCTTCAAACCAGAACATTGTATCTCTTCGTTCCGAAGTTATTAGCGACCTTAGAACGCCATCAGACAGAGCTCACATGTAGCGTTAGGCGGAAACTGACTTTCAAAAGTGATTGTTTTTTAGGTGTGTACTTATAGATTGTGACACGACTGTTACGCTGCTTCAAACCAGAACATTGTATCTCTTCTCGTTCCGAAGTTATTAGCGACCTTAGAACGCCATCAGACAGAGCTCACATGTAGCGTTAGGCGGAAACTGACTTTCAAAAGTGATTGTTTTTTAGGTGTGTACTTATAGATTGTGACACGACTGTTACGCTGCTTCAAACCAGAACATTGTATCTCTTCTCGTTCCGAAGTTATTAGCGACCTTAGAACGCCATCAGACAGAGCTCACATGTAGCGTTAGGCGGAAACTGACTTTCAAAAGTGATTGTTTTTTAGGTGTGACTTATAGATTGTGACACGACTGTTACGCTGCTTCAAACCAGAACATTGTATCTCTTCTCGTTCCGAAGTTATTAGCGACCTTAGAACGCCATCAGACAGAGCTCACATGTAGCGTTAGGCGGAAACTGACTTTCAAAAGTGATTGTTTTTTAGGTGTGTACTTATAGATTGTGACACGACTGTTACGCTGCTTCAAACCAGAACATTGTATCTCTTCTCGTTCCGAAGTTATTAGCGACCTTAGAACGCCATCAGACAGAGCTCACATGTAGCGTTAGGCGGAAACTGACTTTCAAAAGTGATTGTTTTTTAGGTGTGTACTTATAGATTGTGACACGACTGTTACGCTGCTTCAAACCAGAACATTGTATCTCTTCTCGTTCCGAAGTTATTAGCGACCTTAGAACGCCATCAGACAGAGCTCACATGTAGCGTTAGGCGGAAACTGACTTTCAAAAGTGATTGTTTTTTAGGTGTGTACTTATAGATTGTGACACGACTGTTACGCTGCTTCAAACCAGAACATTGTATCTCTTCTCGTTCCGAAGTTATTAGCGACCTTAGAACGCCATCAGACAGAGCTCACATGTAGCGTTAGGCGGAAACTGACTTTCAAAAGTGATTGTTTTTTAGGTGTGTACTTATAGATTGTGACACGACTGTTACGCTGCTTCAAACCAGAACATTGTATCTCTTCTCGTTCCGAAGTTATTAGCGACCTTAGAACGCCATCAGACAGAGCTCACATGTAGCGTTAGGCGGAAACTGACTTTCAAAAGTGATTGTTTTTTAGGTGTGTGCTTATAGATTGTGACACGACTGTTACGCTGCTTCAAACCAGAACATTGTATCTCTTCTCGTTCCGAAGTTATTAGCGACCTTAGAACGCCATCAGACAGAGCTCACATGTAGCGTTAGGCGGAAACTGACTTTCAAAAGTGATTGTTTTTTAGGTGTGTACTTATAGATTGTGACACGACTGTTACGCTGCTTCAAACCAGAACATTGTATCTCTTCTCGTTCCGAAGTTATTAGCGACCTTAGAACGCCATCAGACAGAGCTCACATGTAGCGTTAGGCGGAAACTGACTTTCAAAAGTGATTGTTTTTTAGGTGTGTACTTATAGATTGTGACACGACTGTTACGCTGCTTCAAACCAGAACATTGTATCTCTTCTCGTTCCGAAGTTATTAGCGACCTTAGAACGCCATCAGACAGAGCTCACATGTAGCGTTAGGCGGAAACTGACTTTCAAAAGTGATTGTTTTTTAGGTGTGTACTTATAGATTGTGACACGACTGTTACGCTGCTTCAAACCAGAACATTGTATCTCTTCTCGTTCCGAAGTTATTAGCGACCTTAGAACGCCATCAGACAGAGCTCACATGTAGCGTTAGGCGGAAACTGACTTTCAAAAGTGATTGTTTTTTAGGTGTGTACTTATAGATTGTGACACGACTGTTACGCTGCTTCAAACCAGAACATTGTATCTCTTCTCGTTCCGAAGTTATTAGCGACCTTAGAACGCCATCAGACAGAGCTCACATGTAGCGTTAGGCGGAAACTGACTTTCAAAAGTGATTGTTTTTTAGGTGTGTACTTATAGATTGTGACACGACTGTTACGCTGCTTCAAACCAGAACATTGTATCTCTTCTCGTTCCGAAGTTATTAGCGACCTTAGAACGCCATCAGACAGAGCTCACATGTAGCGTTAGGCGGAAACTGACTTTCAAAAGTGATTGTTTTTTAGGTGTGTACTTATAGATTGTGACACGACTGTTACGCTGCTTCAAACCAGAACATTGTATCTCTTCTCGTTCCGAAGTTATTAGCGACCTTAGAACGCCATCAGACAGAGCTCACATGTAGCGTTAGGCGGAAACTGACTTTCAAAAGTGATTGTTTTTTAGGTGTGTACTTATAGATTGTGACACGACTGTTACGCTGCTTCAAACCAGAACATTGTATCTCTTCTCGTTCCGAAGTTATTAGCAACCTTAGAACGCCATCAGACAGAGCTCACATGTAGCGTTAGGCGGAAACTGACTTTCAAAAGTGATTGTTTTTTAGGTGTGTACTTATAGATTGTGACACGACTGTTACGCTGCTTCAAACCAGAACATTGTATCTCTTCTCGTTCCGAAGTTATTAGCGACCTTAGAACGCCATCAGACAGAGCTCACATGTAGCGTTAGGCGGAAACTGACTTTCAAAAGTGATTGTTTTTTAGGTGTGTACTTATAGATTGTGACACGACTGTTACGCTGCTTCAAACCAGAACATTGTATCTCTTCTCGTTCCGAAGTTATTAGCAACCTTAGAACGCCATAAGACAGAGCTCACATGTAGCGTTAGGCGGAAACTGACTTTCAAAAGTGATTGTTTTTTAGGTGTGTACTTATAGATTGTGACACGACTGTTACGCTGCTTCAAACCAGAACATTGTATCTCTTCTCGTTCCGAAGTTATTAGCAACCTTAGAACGCCATCAGACAGAGCTCACATGTAGCGTTAGGCGGAAACTGACTTTCAAAAGTGATTGTTTTTTAGGTGTGTACTTATAGATTGTGACACGACTGTTACGCTGCTTCAAACCAGAACATTGTATCTCTTCTCGTTCCGAAGTTATTAGCGACCTTAGAACGCCATCAGACAGAGCTCACATGTAGCGTTAGGCGGAAACTGACTTTCAAAAGTGATTGTTTTTTAGGTGTGTACTTATAGATTGTGACACGACTGTTACGCTGCTTCAAACCAGAACATTGTATCTCTTCTCGTTCCGAAGTTATTAGCGACCTTAGAACGCCATCAGACAGAGCTCACATGTAGCGTTAGGCGGAAACTGACTTTCAAAAGTGATTGTTTTTTAGGTGTGTACTTATAGATTGTGACACGACTGTTACGCTGCTTCAAACCAGAACATTGTATCTCTTCTCGTTCCGAAGTTATTAGCAACCTTAGAACGCCATCAGACAGAGCTCACATGTAGCGTTAGGCGGAAACTGACTTTCAAAAGTGATTGTTTTTTAGGTGTGTACTTATAGATTGTGACACGACTGTTACGCTGCTTCAAACCAGAACATTGTATCTCTTCTCGTTCCGAAGTTATTAGCGACCTTAGAACGCCATAAGACAGAGCTCACATGTAGCGTTAGGCGGAAACTGACTTTCAAAAGTGATTGTTTTTTAGGTGTGTACTTATAGATTGTGACACGACTGTTACGCTGCTTCAAACCAGAACATTGTATCTCTTCTCGTTCCGAAGTTATTAGCGACCTTAGAACGCCATCAGACAGAGCTCACATGTAGCGTTAGGCGGAAACTGACTTTCAAAAGTGATTGTTTTTTAGGTGTGTACTTATAGATTGTGACACGACTGTTACGCTGCTTCAAACCAGAACATTGTATCTCTTCTCGTTCCGAAGTTATTAGCGACCTTAGAACGCCATCAGACAGAGCTCACATGTAGCGTTAGGCGGAAACTGACTTTCAAAAGTGATTGTTTTTTAGGTGTGTACTTATAGATTGTGACACGACTGTTACGCTGCTTCAAACCAGAACATTGTATCTCTTCTCGTTCCGAAGTTATTAGCGACCTTAGAACGCCATCAGACAGAGCTCACATGTAGCGTTAGGCGGAAACTGACTTTCAAAAGTGATTGTTTTTTAGGTGTGTACTTATAGATTGTGACACGACTGTTACGCTGCTTCAAACCAGAACATTGTATCTCTTCTCGTTCCGAAGTTATTAGCAACCTTAGAACGCCATAAGACAGAGCTCACATGTAGCGTTAGGCGGAAACTGACTTTCAAAAGTGATTGTTTTTTAGGTGTGTACTTATAGATTGTGACACGACTGTTACGCTGCTTCAAACCAGAACATTGTATCTCTTCTCGTTCCGAAGTTATTAGCAACCTTAGAACGCCATCAGACAGAGCTCACATGTAGCGTTAGGCGGAAACTGACTTTCAAAAGTGATTGTTTTTTAGGTGTGTACTTATAGATTGTGACACGACTGTTACGCTGCTTCAAACCAGAACATTGTATCTCTTCTCGTTCCGAAGTTATTAGCAACCTTAGAACGCCATCAGACAGAGCTCACATGTAGCGTTAGGCGGAAACAGAGCTCACATGTAGCGTTAGGCGGAAACTGACTTTCAAAAGTGATTGTTTTTTAGGTGTGTACTTATAGATTGTGACACGACTGTTACGCTGCTTCAAACCAGAACATTGTATCTCTTCTCGTTCCGAAGTTATTAGCGACCTTAGAACGCCATCAGACAGAGCTCACATGTAGCGTTAGGCGGAAACTGACTTTCAAAAGTGATTGTTTTTTACGTGTGTACTTATAGATTGTGACACGACTGTTACGCTGCTTCAAACCAGAACATTGTATCTCTTCTCGTTCCGAAGTTATTAGCGACCTTAGAACGCCATCAGACAGAGCTCACATGTAGCGTTAGGCGGAAACTGACTTTCAAAAGTGATTGTTTTTAGGTGTGTACTTATAGATTGTGACACGACTGTTACGCTGCTTCAAACCAGAACATTGTATCACTTCTCGTTCCG